>PVIC010035737.1:0-18947 GCA_004025085.1 Thryonomys swinderianus
CACAGAGATGGACATGTGGATTTTGCTCATGTAAACTGACTGGGGCTTGTGTTCCAAGAACACATCATCATACCTTTTTTCCTGTTCTTTTTTCCTTGTTTGTCACTCAGAAGCGTTTCTTCATTCTTGAGGCAGTGACTCACGCCGCAAGATGTTAGAACCAAGGTTTTGCAACACCTTTCCACGAAACAGAACAGCAGTGTTCACCCAGTAAGAGGTGTGTACCGAGGCCGCCTCGCTTCATCAAGAGGGATGAGGTTGTTGGATTCCCAGAGCTCAGCAGGGGTGGGGTGAGCCAGAGAGAACTGGCCAGCCTTAGACCTTCAGGTGCTATCAAACACTCGCCCCAGGGCCCAAGACACAAGCACAGAAGGAGCATGAAACTTCCTGTGCTTATTTTGTTTAGAATCCTAGCAGCGGGAGGCTTTAAGCTGCATTACTTGGATAGCTTCGTCCGGCTGGAGTATGTGGGGCCCTGCCTTTGCCACATGCCATGATTTGAGGGGTTGGTGACACTTTCTATGCCTCCGGAACCTTCTGTGCAACTCTATCATCCACCTTCACCCTCTTCTCTCCCCTTCCTGATTTTAATGTCCTTCTAAAATTAAAAAGTCAGAACGCCTTGCTTCTCTCTAGTCCTTTGATGTGTGCAGCAAGCCTGGCTGCGTTTGAGCCTACCCCAAGGTAAGCAGGGCAAGACCGATGCCAATGAGGACAAAGACTAGACAAGTTGACGGGGTATGGCTGGTGCATGAAGTCAATGTTCTGTCACAGTAACAAAACACAGAAGATAATTAACTTAGAGGAGGAAAGGTTTATTTTGGCCTTCAGTTTCAGAGGTTCTAGTTCATAGCCAGTTGGCCCTTGTGCTCTGGGCTGTGGTAAGTTGGCACGTTATGGGAGAAGGTGTGGTGAGAATGTGGGGCCAGGAGCCACCATTACCTCTGAGGGAGGCCCCAGTGACCTCTCACTGGGCCTTCTGGAAGCTTCCACCACCTGTCCACGTTGGTATGAGCCGAGGACCAAGTCTTTGACATTCAGGCCTTTCAGGGGTACACGGCACATAAGCCAGAGTGACCCAGTAAATCCAGGGTCTTGAGTTGAGGTCCCTCGTCTTCTTTGCCTTTTGTTTTGCATTTGCTGTGACTTTGTAGCTCTTTGAAAGAACATGTCTAATATGTCTGAGTTTCAGGATGGCCCTAGATTTGTCTTTCCAAATGGTCTTCTGATGACAGACACATCGTTTTAGTTCTATGTCCATGCACAACCCAGAAGACTGAAACAGAAGAGTTTTGTTTTGTTTTGTTTTGTTTTTTGAGACAGGGTCTCACTTTGAGGTTCAGGCTGGCCCTCAGGTCACTACGTAGTCCAGGCAAGCCTGGAACTCAGCAATCCTCCTGCCTCTGCCTCCCGAGTGCTGGGATGACAGGCGTGAGCCACCACACCCGGCACTGTGGTATGTGGTGTTGATTGCTGGTGGGTGTGAGGCACCACGCCCAGCAAGGTATGTTGTTACTGGGATCGAACCAGGACCTTGCGCTTATGAGGCAGGTGCTGGAACCACTGAGCTAAATCTCTGGCCCTGAAACAGAAGTTTTAAGAAATCCTTACTGCACAATGACTCAGAGCCATTCTTATCTAGTCTGTTTCTCCATTCTCTTCTCTTAAAAGAAGAGGCCAAGTTGCTCGTGACTACCTGGTCAGTGGATTTCTGGGGATTGGTTTCTGCAGATTCCTGTGTGCACCCTGGAGACACAGCCCTCTGGGCCTGCAGGGAGACAGGAAGTAGTGGGGGAGGGGCAGGCGTGCCATGAGCGACCCCTGCAGGAAGGAGATGTCAAGGTGCAGGTGGAGCACCCCAAACCCTTGGGCTGGAAGACTTGCTTCATTCGTCTTCTTGTTTCTTTCTTTCCTCTTTTCCTTCCTTCCATCTCTTCTTTCTCACTCCTCCCTCCTCCCTCCTTCCTTTCCTTGCTTCCTCCCTTCCTCTGTCCCTCTCTTCCTTCCTCTCTCTTTCCTACAGCATGGAAATGAAGGAATGCACTGGAATGAATGAAGTCTGACTTTCTTCCTTTCTCTTTTCTGTGCGTCTCTCCGCGGGTCTCTGGGGAGACGACGGGAGGACTGTGGCTCCCCTGCCTCACCGCCTAGGCAGACGGCACGGTCTCTCGCAGCCCCGGGGCGCCTTGCCTCCGCTCCTTGGAGCTCAGGGGGGCTTCAGCCAGCCTTGGCTGTGACGGGCTGGAGCTGCGTCCCTGGCGAGGCATCAGCTGGCTCTCAGCAGGGTGGGCTAGACAGGGTTCTTTGCCCCTCAGCTTAAAGATCCCTTGGGAGGGCCGGAGGGTTAGCTCAGTGGTTCCAGCACCTGCCTCGCAAGTGCAAGGTCCTGAGTTCAATCCCCAGTAACCACATATAATGCTTGGTGTGGAGACTCACGCCCACCAGCAATCAACACCACATACCACAGTGCCGGGCGTGGTGGCTCACGCCTGTCATCCCAGCACTCGGGAGGCAGAGGCAGGAGGATTGCTGAGTCCAGGCTTGCCTGGGCTACATAGCGAGCTCAGGGCTAGCCTGAACTACGGAGCGAGACCCTGTCTCAAAAAAAAAAGATCCCTTTGGAGTCAGATGACTACCTGGAACCCTGTCCTGATACAGCACGAATCCACATGCAAAGGATAATTGTATAGCATAATTTGGTTTTGAGAGATGCTGAGGTAGATGCCTTGTCTGAAGCCTGGAAGTTCATAAAAGCTGAAATTCAAAGAACATGGTACTGAGAAATGAGCTCACTAGGAAAAGTTCTTCCTCACCAAGCCGGTTTTATCTAGATTACCTAATGTATCACCCTATCTGCTTGTTCTTGGCTCTTTGTTTCCTTTCTCTTTCCTAAGTACCTTTCAGGATTCCCTCTTATCTTATGCTGTGTGTAATCAATGCTGTCTGACACTTCAAGATAGGAAGGAAGGACTCACAGCCCCTCTGCCCTTACCCTGCAGGAAGGGACTCCCTCAGGAAAGCTTCCCGGGGCTGGCTGGGCCTTGCAGCCATCTGTCCCAAAGGTCCTGGCTTTTTCCTAATCCTTTGCGACATGTACCTCTTGTTAAAAAATCATACCCTTGTCTGTAATGTTGGGACATAATGCCTTCCCTTAAAATGATGATGAAGACGCTAGAGGGTCATTCGCGCACCGTGAATGTCTAGCACAATGTCTGACACATGTAAGTGTTGAACACACAGTTGTTCCTTTTGTAATAACCACCATTGTTATTGGCTACTAACTTCATTTTGAAATCCTACCCGGGCCCTGCATTATTTTATTGACATTCAGTGTCGGGATGTATTTTTTCATTTAGTTTCTGGAGCACCTGGTTCACCACTGACATGACATTTTCTTACCACTTGTTACTATATTTTAAACAACAGAGAGACTCAGAATGGTTCAGTATCTAGAGAGGTCTGTGCCTGTGCAGCATTGCGCTGGGCATTTCTGCGGCGCAGAGTAGCACTAAAGGCCTGCGTCAACTTCACACCTGCCGTGAGAAAGCACGAAACACGGACAACTTGAGCAGTGACGCTCACTGAGGAACGGGTAGAACTGAAAGTTTCCTGTGTCTTTCATTTCCGATGTGGTGCCATTTCTTCTGAGCTGCAGAGCTGCCTGAGTTCTACTTTCAGAAAAGGCACAGTTCAGTATGAATGTAGCCTCACAGGCATGTCAGAGAGCACGCCCAGAGTCTGGGCTGTTTCTACCTGCTTCCTCCTGATCCTGGTCACCATACTGTCTGCTGCCATGCATGGAAAAGGTTCTTCAACGTACTGATGTTTAAAGATCATTTCAGACCCGCTTTGTTTCTCTTAAAATTCTTTCACAGCCTTGTAGTGCTGGCCTCCTCCTTAGCCCCCTGCCACATTGCCACCACGGCCGTCTCGCTGAGCCAAGAGCCATTGATTGGGCCTCACTGTTACTCCCAGAGCGTCCTACTTCTCTGCCAGCTCCCGGACACATCAGCCATCCTGCGTCCCTTGCCTACGGACATCAGCCTCCTCCTGCACCTTTCTACCCAGCTCATTCCCTGCTTTGGACAAACCAAAGGCTTTCTGGACAGCCCAGCTGCCTCCCTTGGTGCTGAGGCAAGCTGCTTACCGTCCTGCAGACTTCCTTGTCCTTGCCCTGGCCATCGTTCCCTGGAAGACCCGCGGCGGGTTCAGTAGAGCCCAGGCACAGGACTTCCCACAGTCGGCTAGAGCCTGACACAGAGTCACTCCTGCACCAAACCCTCAGCAGGATCCTCTGAGCTCCTCCACCTGGCTTCTGTCTTGGTCTATAAAGCCTTGAACAAATCATTGCTACGTTTATTTCTGACAACTCGAGCCTACACCTGTAGCCCCCTTCAAAGTAGCTGCGTGGAAAACTCCCAAAGAATCTATTCACCCCAGCTAATCCCTGAGGGCAGAGCCCCTCTGTCCCAGCCTCCGTCCACTCGAGTCCGTGAGCGGCAGCCAGCGATCCAGTGGGTCCATGTGCACCAAACCCTCGGCCTACTTTTTGTCACCTCTATCCTCCTCCAGCTCTGAGCCTCCACCAAGTCCCCCCGAATATTCTCCTTGCTTTGGAAATGTCCAGTCGCCCCACACGGATCAGCTTGACGGCAGCTTGACTCTTTTCCTATCGCACTTGTTTACAGGTGATTGAATCCTGCGTTGCCATTTCTGCTACAGTCCGCACGTGTTTATCCCTGGCGGGTTTCGGGAAGACTCTCCCGCTGTGAATGTCAGTGTGGATCTGTTATATCACTCCTCTGCGGATTCACTCATTCATTTACTGAACTAATCTTGAAGGAACCGTATTCCTTGTTTAGCTGGAAGAGCGACAGTCCGGGGTCTCCTCTCGTCTGAACGGCTCATGCGCTGAAATGCGCTGAAATGTGCTCATGAGCAGAAACGTGTTCCTCACGGCCGCGGAGCTGGAAGCCTGCCCCCGGGACCAGTGTGGCAGGCTGCCGCTGTCTCCCTCACGTGGCACGAAGGGCACCAGGGCAGAGCTCACCGGGGTCCCTCTTGGAAGGATGCTGATCCCTGTCTTGAGGGCTCCATCCTCAGGATTTAGACCGTCAGGGGGTTTAGGAGTTCACCATACGGATTTCGGGGGCTGCAGATACTCAGTCCGCAGCACCATCTGGAAAGCGCTTCTGGCTTGAATTTGGGTCCCTTCTCGGTGCCTGTATTGTGTGCTCGTCCCACTCTGTGTCAGACACTTGTCTGTCCTTCTTGCCCAACTCTCATCTCTGGAAGGACAAACGGGGTACCTTGTGTGTGAGAGAGTGTTTGGTTGTGCACATGCACACACAGACATGCACATAGCCTGACTCAACAAGTTACTGAGTAAATAAATGAAAGGTCTTATAGGGTTGATTTACTCAAAATAGCTTTGCAAGATCCCTAAAGAGTAATTTATTTTGCATTTTTATGGCCTGAAATACAGAGCTGTTCGGGAACATTCTTAAGGCACAACCTGTTGTTCACTTGCCCCAGGTGGAAGGCCAGGGGCGCCCAGGCTGCGAGGGCGGAGCCGTACCTGGTGCGTCTCTGGATGTGCTGTGGGAGGGCTGGTTCCCTGCAGTAACGAAGGCGTTCAGAGCAGTAGCTGTCTCCTGTCGAGTACAGCCATGTAACGATTAAGTGAGTAACCTGCATGCTTCTGGGGACCGTGCTAAACCAGTTCTGTCAAAAGCCAGCGAGTGAGCGCTGGCGGTTACACTCAGGGTTGAGCCTGGGGAATAGAGAACAAAGGAGGGAAGCTTCTCCACATCAGTTCTTGAGGGTGAGTTCCTGGTGGCTTTAACCGGGCCCGTGTTTGCTCAGCAGGCCTCCTCATTAAAGGGTGGTATTCTACAAAGTTCCTAGTCATTGTGAGGGCCAAGCAATGCCAGCAGAGGAGGCCTGGCACGTGGGGGCCTCTGCTCAGTGGCCACACCATCACCCTTTCTCGCAGGCTGGTGAGGCAGCTGGTTCTGAGTCAGCTGGAGGGTTCCAGTGATGATCTAACTTGATTACTTGGACGATTCCAAAGACATGAAGCAGGACTCCAGGGTGGAGGTTAGGAGCAGGAAGAGAGGGTCCCACTCGTCGGGGCCAGAGCTTGTGAATTATACCTGGAAGCATCTGAAGGAAGGTAGGCTGTATTTGGCGCAGAAGGATTTGCACGAACGCTCCAGGCCATCCTAGGAATATTCCATCGAGTGATATGCTAAGATCGACTCGGGCAGTAGATGGTTGTGATTCAGAGCTGGCGCTCAACTCTGGCAGAGCAAGGTCACATACCAGCTCTGCCGCTCACGTGCGAGAGGTCCCAGGCCACAGGCCCGCGCCGTCTCCATGCTTCAGTTTCTTCATCTGGAACACGGAGGAGGGGCAGCGTCACCTCAGGGTTGTGCGGACGGAGGGCCTGTCAGGTAGGAAGGGGCGCCTCTGCCCTGTGCGAACAAGCAGGGGAGACGCGCTACTGGGGTTGTGGTCGTGAGCTTTGGCTTGTTAGAAAGGAGACACACACACGCGCACACACACATACATGTGCACGTTTAGTAAAGAGGACTCCTTTCTAAATGCTGTAATGACTATGTAAAAAGAATGAAAGCAGGAGGGGTTTTGATGGTTCACTGTAAAATTTTAAATTTCACTTTTGAAACTAAATTATGGAAAGAAATATGCAAACCCTCAGTCCCCTGAGTAGCTTGGTAGGGTCTCCCCCCACTGTGACAGGGCAGGGACAGGAGGCCGGGCCCAGTTCTGGCATTCACTCTGTCCCCGTGAGCAAGCTCCTTGAGCGTTGGCACCCTACTGCGAGTCACTGGCTCGTGTTAGCCCAGGTCCCTTAAAATTCCAAAATTCTCTGAGTCCTCATCTTACTGCTGGGCAGCTCAGTATTACAGCACAAGGTAGATTTCAGTGCTCAGAGATTTAGCTATTCTTCAAGTAATTTCCATAAGCAGAAAGAAACACCTACTTTTAAATCGTTTTGGGGACATGAATAAATAGTGACAAGTTACGGATCGGTTTTAATTGTAGAATTGTTCTGGTGTGCCAGCTACACTGCAGATCCACAAACAGGGCTGCAGACCCAGCAGTCACACCTTTCAAAGTGGTTGGAGGCTCAGGAGGAGCTGGGCAAGGAGACGGGAGAGGTCCTGGCAGAGGCTTCTCACCTAGGGGTCTAGTGACTGCAGAAGGAAACTGCCATAGAAACGTCAACAAAATGCTTCTAAAGCAATTTGAAAATGGTCCAAAGCACCAGATTAATATCAATACAGATGCTTCTTGACCTACAGTGGTTGGCGTTGTGTCCTGTAAGGCAGAACTATCACAAACCCAAACCGCTTTGAACATACCGAGCCTGCTGCACGCCCTAGCTGAGCCACATGGCGCTGACCGTGGCAGACGTTTCCGCGCGGAGGGAGACGGGCCTGGCTGCAAGACGCAGGCCCCGGCGCAGACTCGGGCTGTCCTCCCCTCCTGGGCCCTCCCTTCCCACTCTGGTCCCGCCCCTCTGCCATGAAGCGGGCAGCTGCTCCCCCCGCCCCCCGCGCTTTCCCCACACCGTGTCTGCCCTGGAGCCGGCTGGCAGTGCGACAACCTACCTTTCTAAATCAGGAGCCGAAACAGACCTGCTCCCCTTAAGCGGTGGACGTTGGGTATTCCAGCCCAGGGAGGAGGAAGATGACGACACCCACTCCAAGCGACAGCGGGCGGTTACTGCTGAGCCCGAGCGCCTTCCTGCTTTGATCCAGAGCAGGTCTGAGCGCTTGTGCTTCCCACGAGCCCCTCTAGGCGCGGAGGCTTCAAGGAGTCTCCGGTTTGTCCCTGGCCTGCTGGGCTCATGCCCCACACCCCATTCCCACGCGGGGAAGCTCAGGAGGTGTGGCTCTGATCAGCCATGGATTTGCAGGCCTTCCTGAAGGAGTGTAGGCCTGGGGAGGAGCCACCGAAGAGGAGCCTGTTCCCAGGAGCCCGGAGTGCAGATCTCCAAGCCGTCTGTTCTCACGGAAGACATCCAGAGGGCCCTTGCGGCGTCCGAGGTGATTCCACGGCGAGGTTTTACATCCGACCAACGTTTCTTCTAACACATGGCTCAATGTGTTTTGAAGAGTATGCTCACTGAAAGATTCTTTCTTGCTCCCACTAATACACGCTTGCAGGGCGCGTGTGTCCCACGCCCCCGGGGATGTCGGTACCTGCGGGCAGTACAGCTTGCTTCCTTCCTTCAGCCCCCTGCTTCTCTCTCCTTCCCTTCTCCTCTACTTCTTCCCCCTTTGCGTTCTGGCTGATGTTGTTAATCTTAGTTCACGGCATGGAATGCCCACGTCCACGGAGGTCACCGGGAGCTTGGACACGGCACATCCTGGCTCAGCCTCTCCCCCGTCCCTGCGCTTGCCCTCGGGCCCCGCGGCCCCGTCCCATGTGCAAGAGGTCCACCCTGTTATCTCCCTTATCCTCCCTTTAGTCCTCTCTTAGTTTGTACTTCGCCTTATGCAGATGATAGCTACCACCCAGTATTCAAATGTGTGTCTGACTATTTTACTCAACATTATATTTTCCAAGTGCATCCAGCTGCTTACAGTCGGCTAGCCCAGTAGTAGCCCATCGTACATCGGTTCTAATTCTCAGAGACAGCCCGAGTGTCCCTGAGGCCCCGTGGGGGTGCCCAGCCCTCAGCCCTGTCACTCTCGCCCTGTCCCCTGCTGCAGGGGCGAGAAGGCGCACATCTGGCCGGTGAGGGCACGTTCTCCCCTCTAGTGCACTGTGGAGAGGGCTGCTTTTAGGGGCCGTGGAAGACGCACGGCAGAAACGGGGTCACGGTGTCCAATGCCAGGTCTAGGCTTTGCGTTTCCCTTGGATGAAACGAGCCAGCTGAGGGGATTAAATTCAGGGAGGTTTTAGGGTGATGCGGAGTCTGCCTGGGGCCCTGACACCCGTGAGTAGTTGCGCGAGGACCCTGTGGAAGGACTCCAAGAGGTAACTGGCTTTGGCCGCGGGGGCAGCCGGGCATTGGGTGAGGGTGGCAAGGAGTCAGCCGTGCCAGCTTGGGCCACTGAGTCACCTCAGATGCCATGAGGCAGGAGAGGAGATTTTAAAATGCAAACTGATTTTGTAGAAAGTGCCTTGAACCACTTTGATTAGAAGCCTCACATTTCGCTTGGGGGAGGCACCCGAGGGCGGAGCCTGCCACGAGGTGCGGGGCTTGGGGCTGCGGCTCCCCGTCTCTCCCAGAAGGAGCCCGGACTCTGGGTGCCCCGTGCCGTCCTGAGGCCCCGCAGCAGCCCGGGCATCCTCCCGAGCTGCGCCGCTGTGGGTCAGACGGGCCAGCGTTCGGCAGCGTTCGGGCAGCCTCGGCAGGGCGCAGTTCATTTTTTCTATGCTTCAGGCTGTTCCGAACAGCTGTCTGGGCCCAGGGGCGGGGAAGATCCCGAGCGGAGGAAGTACGGCCGCTCCGTGTCACGTCACGGTCTATGCAAAGACAAGCACAGGTGGGTGACCCGGTTCCCACGGTACGTGAACGAGCTTTGTTTATGCGTGTGGAACTGCAGCGACCAGTGCCCCTTGAGGGCACTCAGGGGCCTGTTCAGGACTCTGCACCACCGAGCCCAGCTCTGGGGGCTTTGTGCAGTGAAGGAGAGAGCGTGCAGCACCGGCGTGGTGGAAGCGAGACCCTGTCTCACCAACAAGCGGCGTGGTGGAAGCTTGGAGCATGCCGGCACAGGGAGCCGCACTGAGGGGCGTGCTGGAGCCCAGGACGGGCGTGGAAGACAGAATGAGCGGGCGGAGACGGTGGGTCGGCTGGACGGGAGAGAGCGCGGGTCTGGGCTCAGGCGTCTAGAGCACCTGTTGCTTTTGTGCTCTGGACAGCTTCAAGCTCAGCGGTGACGTGGTGCCACTGGTAGCTTCGGGGTCACAAATTTCTCCCCCTCACGGTGGCAGTTAGAGACTATCAGCCAAAGGCCTCTGTGCTGGCTGGGCCTGCTCCCTGCTTGACTCTCCACCTGTAAAATGGGCACACGGCTCAGAGGTGTTGGGAAGAGTCACTACAAGGGCCCGTGACCTCCCGGCAAGCCGTCAGTGCCATCTAAAACTGGTCCTTGTGCTTGGGGAAGGAATTCCAACCGCAGTTGCCGCATGGAGGCTGGATCCTTGCCGCTCCACCTAGCTGACTTCAGGTGCAGTTAGTTCTCAGGAGCAAATCTGTACGCAGGCGCAAGCTTTCCGGATGCGCAGAGCAGCGGAGAAGGATGAGGCCAGGTGGAGCTTGTTTAAAGTCCGTCCCAAGAGCTAGACAATGCCCAGCCTGAGGGGAACTTACTTTCCTTCCTATTACTTACGTAGAATTCATTTAAGATGCTATTTATTTGGCATTTTCGGGAGTATCTTACTGTGGGGGAATTCACAAACTCCGAGGCTGTGAGCAGAGAAGGCAAAGGCGGGGCTGGCATCTGCAAAAGATCCTTGGGTCCCTCTCTGCTCTGTGAAATGATGAGAGGAGGGAAGGCTTTTATCAGCTGTTATTTTCATTGTACATATTTATCAGGTGCAGTTTGACAGCTTGGTATGCAGCACAGAGCGCACAGTGCTGATGTTGTATAAGTTAAGACTGGGTGTAAGGTCAGGGCAGTTAATAGTTCAATCTCCTGAAAGGTTTTTTTTTTTTTTTTTTTTTTTTTTTTTTTTTTTTTTTTTTTTTTTTTTTGAGACAGGGTCTCGCTTTGTAGTTCAGGCTGGCTCTGAGCTCACTATGTAGTCTAGGCAAGCCTCGAACTCAGCAATCCTCCTGTCTCTGCCTCCCGAGTGCTGGGATTACAGGCGTGAGCCACAACGCCCGGCTACCTGAAAGGTTTTTTAAAAGTTTTGATTAGTCATTGTGCATATCCATGAGATACAGTGTGCTATTTCAACACTGTATCCAATATGGATTGATCAAATTGGATAATTAATCTTTCCTTCTTATCTGTTGCCTCTGGAGATTTAAACTCCTCTTGTGTAGCTCTTCATACTATATAATAGGTTACTATGAGCTACAGTCCACCCTCTACCCTCTGTGCTGTAGAACTAGAGCCAGTTCTTTCTGTCTTTCTTTCTTTCTTTTTTTTTTTTTTTTTGAGACAGGGTCTCGCTTTGTAGTTCAGGCTGGCTCTGAGCTCACTATGTAGTCCAGGCAAGCCTTGAACTCAGCAATCCTCCTGTCTCTGCCTTCCGAGTGCTGGGATGACAGGCATGAGCCACCACGCCTGGCACTGTGGTATGTGGTGTTGATTGCTGGTGGGCGTGAGTCTCCATACCCAACATTGTATGTGGTCACCGGGGATCGAACTCAGGACCTTGCGCTTTCGAGGCAGGTGCCAGAACCACTGAGCTAACCCTCTGGCCCCCTTTCTGTCTTTCTGTGCTCGGCGCCTGTTATCAGTCTCTCTAGCCTTACTTCCTCTTTTTCCCCAAACCTTCCCAGACTCTAGAATTCATTATGTTACACTCGGATTGATTTTTTCAAAGCACTGGCAGATAAGCGCGAACATACAGTGTTTACCCTCTGTGTCTGACTTATTTCACTTTATAGTCCTACCGCTCCGTCCATGTGCTGCAGCTAGTGGGCACGCACTCTCTGGCTGGGGAGTTTTCCACGGCACGTGCACAATACGTTGTCCACTCCTGGGCTCCGCAGTGGGTCCCGCACCTCAGCGGCCGTGAGGAGCCGAGCCAGGGACCGTGGGCGCGCGGGGCTGTCCCGTGGCTGACCCCACGCGGAGGACACACCTCGAGACCGCAGACGGGGTCCGCAGCCCGGGGAGGGTTCGCCTCTCAGCGCAGCGGCCCCTGGGAGGGAAGTGAGCAGAGCCACTCACCCCGAGGGACGTCGTGGGCAACGGCAGACTGGCCGGGGTGCAGCTGGCAAGGACGCTGACGCCCCTCAGCCAGCACTCTGGCGCCAGCGTCCTTGATCTCCTTGTTTACTGTGGCAAGTGAGGTGAAGGTGGAAAGTGAAGACGGGTCATAAGCACCTTGTCTGCTGAATCAAACCATACTTTTCAAAGTTCGGAAAAATGTTTCCTCCATTATTTGTCCTATTCGCAAGAGAAAGCCTCCAGATAAGACACATTTTAAAATTTAATCTGCCACTTTGTTAATAGTTTAACAGTCTAATCTATTAACTTTTTAGTACTTTCCGAACTGTAGACAATCATCAAATAATAAATCAAACCATGATTTATAGCATATGCCAATTTCCACAGGGTAAATATTTCTAGACACAGTTGTTTCAAGACCAGTTTGCAGATTCTTGAAAAAGTGACTTTAGCGAACACCCCTTGTGCTGGTAGAATCTAACATTCTTGGGAACAAGGACACAACATCTTACTTTTTTTTTTTTTTTTGAGACAGGGTCTCGCTTTGTAGTTCAGGCTGGCCCTGAGCTCACTATGTAGCTCAGGCAAGCCTCAAACTCAGCAATCCTCCTGCCTCTGCCTCCCGAGTGCTGGGATGACAGGCGTGAGCCACCACGCCCGGCACTGTGGTATGTGGTATTGATGGCTGGTGGGCGTGAGTCACCACACCCAGCATTGTAAGTGGTTACCGGGGTCAAACTCAGGACCTTGGGCTTGCGAGGCAGGCGCCGGAACCACGGAGCTAAATCTCCGGCCCTACAACATCTTACTTTTTGTGGTGTGAAGGAAGCGCAGAAATTTGGAGCAAAAGAGTCCTGGGGAGGAGAAGGGAAGACAGCAGCTGGACATGCGGTGGTGTTTAGAAGGAAAACCGTTCTTTTCTGTCAGGGAAAATGAAGCTTCAAAAAGAAGATAGGGAAATATCCAGACAGTGGACCTCCGAAACAGCAAGATACAGAGAGGCCCAGAGTTTTGTTTTTGGATAAAATGCTAGGCTGTGAGGCCGAGCGTCCAGCATGCCAGGTCTCCCTCCACCCTGGGGCCGGCACCCCCTGTCCCTTCGAGCTGCGGGCACTAGAGTACAGGATCAAATCTGAACTCACTTTAAGGTGAGAAATTACCATATCTGAGCCTGTTTGGGCATTCGGGGTTAGTGGGGACCAGACAAAACGGCTCCCCCTAGTCAGCTCATACAGCAGGCTTAGTGGGGGTGGAAAACATTCGATCTGCGGGCGCCCCCGTGAGCCTGTTGGACGGGAGGAGCACATCGGCCTGCTGTGTCCACTGTCCGGGTGTCCTGAAGGGGTCTGGGCTGGCGGGGCTCCCGCTCCTTCCCAGCACGGCCAAGAGGGCCCCTCTGGGCTCCCTGTTTCCTTCCGCTTCCCATTTGGGTGAGTCTCCAGTTCTCCCAGCGCTCCACAGTCAGACCAACGATATCCCTCCCACGCCGCCGCCGAAAGCCAGCGCCGGGCCCATGCAGAGCAGGAGCTGACAGTGCGTTTGTGACACCTGAAACCTCTGGTCTTACTGAGTCTTCCTCTGTTCTAGGATGGGGTCCCTGTGTCTGACCTGGGTCCTGACAGGCCCGTGCCCCAAGCCAGAGCTAGCAGAGGCTCTTCCGGTCTCGTGTGCATGCTGGGTAATGCCGGTAAGGAGCCAGCGGAGGACTCGAGTGGACGTTACGAAGCCTTCTGTAACCTGTCCCTCCCGTTCCCAGGTCTCCTCCTCACGGCAGGTACACAGACACGAACTGTGTCCCACTTCTGTGAAATTAACTTGCTCTCACCCTTCCAGAGTCTCGGACTCATGACGGAAGCAAAGGAGAACAGGGAGAGAAGACAGGCGTAAGCAGATGGACGGCAGGTGCTGGCTGCAGGACTGAGGGGCCAATCCTGGACTCGCTGGGACAGTGACAGTGTCCGTCCAGGCCCCAGGGTGGGCGTGCTGGGCGGTGCCTCACACTTACCAATACTGCACACAGTGGTTGCGAGTGGGGCTGTGTGCTTGTGTGTGTGAGTGCCAGTGCGAAGCGTGCATTCAACAGGATTGGGAATCCCTCCATGGCATTTGCAGCCTGTAAGTATGTGAGCATGTGTCTGCTTTTCAGCTTGGCTGTGTTGAGTGTGGGCGACCGCATGCATGTCACAAATGAGTCCATGCGAATGCACATGTGTGAATAGGCGTGTCGGTGTCCATCTCCCTAGGCTCTTCCTGGAACTTCCAATGGAACTCCACTTGGTGAACTCCACTTCTATCTTACATACATATTAAGCTCAATAAAATCATAATAATTTTGAAAATAATAAGTGTAGAGCACACTCAATTTGCCTACCTTACCGAACCTCCTGGGGTAGCCTGCTTCCCTCACCTAACACCTGCCTTCACCTACACTTGGGCAAAATCACCTCACACAAAGTCTACGTTGTTGAATGTCTCTTATAATTTGCTGGATGCTGTACTCAGAATGAAAACCAGTGGTTAGACAGGTATTCTTTCACAGCTCCATAAAGCAAAAAGTCCTAAGTGGCACATCATAAGCCAGACTCTTTGTGTAAGGAAAGGCCTGAGCAGTTCTGCCTTAGAAACAGAAGCAACATTAACCTTTGTCCCCAAACCTTGTGACCAAAGAACAGTTCCTAATTTTTTTACTGCATGTGCAGAGACGAGATTACCTGTCCTTGATAGCCTCTCTCCCTCAGGGCAGTGCTGACCATGACCATGCTTTTCTGTGCAAATAGAGTGGGCATGAGCAAGGTCAAGCTCACAAAGGAAGCCAAATGTCCGACGGTGGGTCTTACTGGCTTTTTATTCTTCTCACAGTGACCTGCACTCAGAGACTTCAGCATTTGCCTCTACTGTTCAGAGAAGTCCTAGTGATTTTTTTTTCTCCATGCAATTAAAAAAATTAAAATTCACTGCCTACAGTAGTCTTGGAGAAATCCTGTTTGACATTTCATCCTGAATGACTTCTAAAACAGATTTCCTTTTATGTTTAAAAATCTTTTTAGTCAAGCTTGTTGTGGAATTCTGTATTGCTCAGTCTATTTACAACGGAGTTTTTATAGAGGTCCTTATTTTAAAAGAAGTGCACATTGCATATTTAGCTAATGGGCTAGACAATGACTAAGGAGCAAATTACATAAAGATTATTACATGGACTTAGCATGTGTTCAAGTCGTATGACTCACAGGGCAACTTGTTTGTGTTGCGCTTATGGGCAGAGGTGTTTCAGGAAAACATTTTGCAGAGCGAGGATTGTGAAAGCTTCCGAGTCACGGCAAACCTCTGCCAAAGTGGGGTGCGTTCGCGGGCTGGGACCACGCTGAGCGCGCCCGGGAGACCCCGGAGGAGGCTGAGAGACGGAGCTCTCCGCGGCCAGATGCCTCCACATGGCGCCAGCCCTGCGAGCTGATTGCAGGCCGAGCCGAAACCACGGATTCAGAGACAATCCCAGGGCGCTGGGCTTCCCAGGATGGCGAAGGAGCGCCCTGTATCCCCCAGCCCCTTTCACCACCTCCCGCTCCCTGGCTCGGATCTCTCTCCGCCGGGCACCGTGCGCGAGGGGCACACGCAGTACTTGTGCTGTTGTGTTTGGCTCCTGTCGCCGCACGGAACGTCCTCAGGGCTCGTGGAGGTCGCGGCGCGGTCGGCATCTCTAAGGGCCAGCGCCTTCCTTTATGGGTTTGCAGGCTGGGATGGAAGTCGGGGGATATTTTACGCCCTGTTTCCCTGCAGCGCTCCCGGGCTGGGCTGCTCAGGCGCCGCGGGCAGCAGTGCTTCTCCCGCCCGGGTGCGCCCAGGCTGTTTGGGCAGCGCCGCCCTCAGGCTGAGCACCCGCGGGTCGCGCCCGGTGCGCGCACCCGCAGGAAGATGGCGCCGCACGTCCTTGCTGCCCAGGCCAGGCCCAGCGTAAGGCAGCGCCTCTGGGATCGGAGGCGCTTTCCACATGAGCTGCGATGCCGGCTGCGCTCGGTGCTGAGGGGAGGAAGGCCGAGGCCATGACTCCTGCGGCGCCGCTCCTCTTCGTCACAGCTGCTGCCGGCAGCAGGGCACATGCTCCGAGCTTTGTGTGCAGATAAAACAACCTGATTTGGAATTTCTTCTTCCTCCGAGGGAGGAATTGAAATGTTTTAGAACCGAGGCTGCGAGTGGGCTCGGTGCAAACCTTAGTGCCTTCGGTGCAGTGAGGCTCGGGGATGACTCGCAGGCCTGAGGGGAAAGGCGGGTGCGGGGAATTAGGGGCAGGTGGGAGGCCTGGGGGAGGGGCAGCAGCCTCCCCTCTCCTTTTGCGGCGCCCAGAGCGGCTTCCTCCTGCGCGTGCGCCCCTTGTGACACGGCCCCGCCCTCCTGACCTTCCTGACGTGATCAGGGCCGTGCGTGTGCACTCCGTCAGGCGGCCACGAGGAAACGCAGTGGCTTCGTGTCACCTGTGGAAATGGGTCCGAGCGCTGTGTGAAGCAGGCGGTGGCTGGGCGGGAGGCCGCCCCGGGCCCCCTCACCACGTCTTCCTGGCCACAGACTCCGCGCCCAGAGGGCAGGCAGCGCACGCTCCTCTCGAGCGGCTGCCCGCCGACTGACAGGGCCGGGCCCGCGTCCGCCCACCTTCTTTCCCCGTCCCGCTCTTTGAAAAGTCTATGTGTCTGATGGGAAAAACCTGAATTCTCATCTTGATCCTTTTGCTAATCCGGCAATCTCGACTAAGCCCCTCGGATTCTCAGAGTTTGAGTCTCCGAGACCTAGGGAGGAGCTAGCCCTGGGCCCTCGCTGAGCTGCCGGGACGGACTCCGTGGTGCGCCTCTCCTGCTCCGAACGGTTCGCGTGTGTATCGTGCTGCTGGATTCCCGGCATCAGGTATTACTCACCGGAGCAGAGCGAGAATCGACTGCACTTGGGTTTTGTCTCCTTAATAGCAGCCGTGTTCACACATGTCCCCGAGCTGCCAAGCGGGACGGGATTTCTTTAAGAATTCCCTGCAGCGGAACCTTCCCTAATAGCTGCCTCTGACAATGACCTCAGTCCTAATAACCGGTTGTGAGGGGAATTTTTCAAGGGCAGCAACACCTGGAGGCTCATTTATCACCGCCTCTGGCTGCTGGCGACGAGCCCACCCACACCCTGAAGCATGATGGCAAAAATAATATTTATGCAAAAAGCCATTGAAGAACTGTGAAAAGAGCCCCTCTGTGCTGAGGGCAGAGACTGCGGGCCGCTGTGTAATGACTTTAGACGGCTTTCCAGTCGCTGAGATTCGTGGCTCCGCGAACAGGGCTGTCGCCCCGCCGGGGCGCACGCTGCTCTGAAAGCCAGGCTGGCGCGGGCCGCTCGCGGGGCTGCGGCCTTCGTGAGTGCGCGCTCGGGCTGGCCTGGAAACGGATTCGCAGGTCGGCGCTCGGCCGCCGTGGCGGGTCCTTTGCAGTATCAGTCCCAGGGAGGAAGAGGAATCGGCGCTTCCTGTCAGCACCGGGGAGGGGCAGGAACAGGGCGGCGGCTTCGGGCTAACAGAGGCCTGTTGAGGGAGCGGGCGGGAGCCGAGAGGCTGAGGGCTGTCCCGCCGCGGGAGGGGCGGCAGTTCGCCAGGGAGCGACGGCAGCCTCGGAGTGCGTCCCTCTGCTGCGCTCAGGGCTCCGTGGCGGAAGGGCTGGCGCCATCTTAGGGCATCCGCGGAGCGAGCCTGGCCCTGCCAGAGCCCTGAGTCCTCCGTGGCCTCTCGTGCGTCCCAGACGGCTCCCTCCCTTCAGCCGGCCCTGTGCTCATCACGCTCCCACAGCTGTGGCCAAGGCAGGGCAGGGGCCTCCGTCCGTGCGCTCGAGAGTGACAGGGCAGCACGGACGCGTGCTCGAGCCTAGGTTCACAGGAACAGCTCATGTTAAAGCAAAGTCGTTGTTTCTTTGGACAGGGCTGCTGGATGGTGGCGTCAAGGAGACCCTGCACTGCCACTGGCTTGCTGTCTCAAGGCGGTGCCCTTGGGCAGGACACGACGACGCACGCCCCCGGGCAGTAAGGGGGTGGTCCGCAGCAGGTCCTGCGGGGCAGCCGCAGGGTGACCACAGCCATCTCAGGGGCTCCCCTGCTGCGCGTGACGCTCAGCTCTTCCTGCCCAGCGGCGACTCACACACCAGCAGACTGGAGGGACCAAGAAAGAAAGGGACCAGAAAGACTTCACTGTGCAAGTGAGAGGACAAGATAAAATGGCAGGTTGCTATTCACATAATTTAAATTTTATGTTTATGTTTATGTTTATGTTTGTGTGTATGTGTGGATTGAACACAGGGCCTCATGCATGCTAAGCATATGCTCTGCCACTGAGGGACACTCCACACCTCTCTCTCTATATATATATAGATATATATCTATATATCTATATATAGATATATATTACATGTATATATACACATATACTATATACTATATATATCACTATATCACTATATATAGTATATATAGTATATAGTAAAATATACTATATATAGTATATATGTAGTATATAGTAATATATATAGTGATATAGTATAGTATATATAGCATATATATAGTTATATATATGCTATATATATCACTATATATAGTATATATAGTATATAGTAAAATATACTATATATATAGTATATATGTAGTATATAGTAATATATAGTATATAGTATAGTATATATAGCATATATATATAGTGTATATATATATACATATATATATCTGTCTATCTATCTATTGGATGATGTTTGCTGGGAATTGCACCTACCTCCTCACACATGCTAGGTAAACACTCTACCAGTGAGCTATACTTCCAGTCCTTTCTCATGGTGTGTTTTAAAAGTACACAACATGGTATTTTTTTTAATTGAATTCTTTATTGGTACAATTTATATACATCTCAAAATCACATATAACATTGGGAAATTTGTACCAGTATATGCCACAAGTTAATTCTCATTTTTACCCATATCCCTACCCACTCCCCCCTCCTCCCCCCTTATACATGCTCTTTTATTTTCTTTCTGTATCATATTTATTCCTTCCCCTCAT
>PVIC010035738.1:0-18932 GCA_004025085.1 Thryonomys swinderianus
AAAAAAAAAAAAAAAAAAAAAACCTGAATGGACCTGGAGGACACATTAATAAGTGAAATAAATACAACACAGATATGCAAATACTGGATCTTTTGTTTGATATAAGTACCTGTAGAGGTAAAGGAGCTCTACAATGTATGATAGTTTTTGTAATATCCAAAAGGAATTTGGTGTGGGAATGTAATGAGGGGAAGGAATAAATACGATTGGGAAAAAATAAAAGTATATATATAGGGGGTGGGGAGGTAGTGAGTGGGCAGGGATGTGGGTAAAAATGAGAATTGACCTGTGTCACATATTGGTACAAATTCCCCAATATTTTATGTGATTGTGAGCTGTGTATATAATGTACCAATAAAGTTTACTGGATAATGAAAAATAATCCTGAATGGATTGGAGGGCCTGGGATTTGGCTCAGTGGTTCAGGCACCTGGCTTACAAACCCAAGGTCCTTGAGTTCCACCCCTGGTACAGGGGGGAAAAAAAACCGAACCAACCAACCAACCAAAACCAAAACCAAAACCAATAAACAAAAACACCCAAGTAAACAAATACTGAGCAGAAGAAACTCATGTAAGGCACACAAGACTTCATTTAAACAAGGCCTCCAGGAAACTATAACGTGCACAAAAGCTTGATTACCTTTATGTTTGATAAGTTAAAAAGAGACAAAAGAGACAGCAGAAAACTCACAAAGAGCAAGACTGGAACAAAGTGAGGCTGGACATAGGGGCATGACTGTCATCACAGCACTGTGGAGGCTAAGGTGGGGGGAAGGTCTAAAATTCAAGCCCATCCTGGGCAACTTAAGTGATAGGGAACTGTCTCAAAATAAAGAATTTTTTTTTTGAGACATTGTCTCTCTTTGTAGTTCAGGCTGGCCCTGAGCTCACTATATAGCCCAGGCAAGCCTTGAACTCAGCAATCCTCCTGCCTCTGCCTCCCAGGTGCTGGAATCACAGGCTTAAACCACCACATCCAGCAAAACAGAGAAATTTTTTTTTTTTTGAGACAGGGTCTTGCTTTGTAGTTCAGGCTGGCCCTGAGCTCTCTATGAAGCCCAGGCAAGCCGCGGCGAACTCAGCAATCCTCTTGTTTCTGCCTCCGGAGTGGTGGGATGACAGGTGTGAGCCACCACGCCCGGCATTATATGTGGTTACGAGGGGTCGAACTCAGAACCTTGTGCTTTTGAGGAAGGCGCCGGAACAACTGAGCTAAATCTCCGGCCCCAAAATAGAGAATTTTAACAAGGGCCGGGCCGTCATTTCGGGGAAGGCCCTGGGTTGTATCCCTAGCACAAAAAAACCCAATCCTCCCCTAAAACACAAAGCCAAAAAAGCTGAATTCTAAAACAAACTGACGGAAATGTGTATCAACATCTACCTTTTTTTGAACTGAATAAAGTGGCAATTATTAAGTCTGGAGTCTTATTAAAAAGTCAAAGTTGGGCTGGAGATTTAGCTCAGTGGTTCTGGTGCCTGCCTCGCAAGCACAGGGTCCTGAGGTTGATCCCCAGTAACCACATACAACAATACTGGGCATGGGACTCATGCCCACCAGTAATCAATACCACATACCACAGTGCCAGGCGTGGTGGCTCACACCTTGCTGAGTTCAAGGCTTGCCTGGGCTACATAGGTAAGCTCAGGGCCAGTGCAAAAAAAAAAAAAAGGTCAAAGTCAACCTAAAATTTAGAAAATATTGACCCTGCCCTCACTACCTTGCTTTGCCCAATCTTAAGTCTCCTATATTAACTTTATATCTTTTACAATGTCCCCAGAGAGCCTCCCAGAAGTACACCACTACAATGAATACAGTGTTTCAGTCAAAAAGACTCTCTTATACTTTTTTATGTCTCCATAAATACTACAGTACTCTTTTTTTTTTTTTTTCCTTTTTGAGACAGGGTCTCACTTTGTAGTTCAGGCTGGCTCAGAGCTCACTATGTAGCGCAGGCAAGCCTCGAACTCAGCAATCCTCCTGTCTCTGCCTCCTGAGTGCTGGGATGACAGGTATGAGCCACCACGCCTGGCACTGTGCTATGTGGTATTGATTGCTGGTGGGTGTGAGCCACCACGCCCAGCATTGTATGTGGTTACTGGATCGAACTCAGGGCCTTGCCCTTGAGAGGCAGGCGCCAGAACCACTGAGCTAAATCTCCAGCCCCTCAATGAGAAAATATTACATGGAATCTTATGCTTCTATACTACATTCCCACCCTCAAAAATGCTGAGGTACTTTTCCCTAAAAATACACAGTACATCTAGTTCATTCCTGTTTCTATGGCTGCTTATGTTGCTATTCTATGTGTAAACCAAACATATTTCATTTTTCTTTTTGCAGTACTGAGCACTGAACACAGGTGTTCTACCACAGATATTCCTAGAAGTCTTTTTACTTTTTAAAACCGGGTCACCCTGAATTTGCCTGAGTATTCCCAGGAGCTGGGAATATAAGCATACACCATCACACTGGAATATCCCTTATTTATTCTATGTACATTAATGCAGATAAATATTTAAGTTCACTAGAAACCAGGAACCTCCCCACTGTCACATTTTTATCAATTCTGCAGTTAATGTTTCTTAAGTTTGTTGCTACTTATTTTTCTTGTTTCTTTTTAGATAGGATTTCACTTTGTACCTCAGGGTAGTCTTGAACTGACTAGCCTAGACTGGCAATCCAACTTCCAGCAATCCTGTGTCAGCTTCCTGGGTGATGGGAACTCAAGAGTGAACCACCACACCTGGCTAGTTGTCACTTACTAAAATGAGATGTTTTTGGGCTTGGGATATAGTTCAGTGGTTCCAGCCCTGACAAGCACAAGGTCCTGAGTTCAATCCCAGGTACCACATATCACAATGCTGGGCCTGGTAGCTCACACCTATAATCCTAGCACTTGGGAGAGGCAGGAGAACTGTTATGAGTTCAAGGTTAGTCTGGTTACAGTTAGTTCAGGGCCAGCCTAAACTTCAAAGTGAGATCCTGTCTTAAAAAGAATTTTAGGGCCAGAGATTTAGCTCAGTGGTTCTGCTGCCTGTCTCGCAAGCACAAGGTCCTGAGTTCCATCTGGTAACCACATACAATACTGGATGTGGTGACTCACACCCACCAGCCATCAATACCACACAACACAGTGCCAGGTGTGGTGGCTCACGCCTGTAATCCCAGCACTCGGGAGGCAGAGAGACAGGAGGATTGCTGAGTTCGAGGCTTGCCTGAGGTACATAGTAAGCTCAGGACCAGCCTGAACTACAAAGCAAGTGACCCTGTTTCAAAAAAACTAAAACAATAAAATAAAAATTAAATGAGATGTTTCAATTATTACAAAGAATTGTCTCCTAAATAGATCACTATTTTTTTGGGTGTGTGACAATTCTGAGGACTAAATCCAGGGTACTAGGATTAAGGGTGTGTGGTAGCCACCCTAAGTACCCTGTATAAGAGATAAGGGATAGAAAGAGATGTGACCCTCCCTTGCTCTCACACCATGAACTGTTACTTCTCTGTGAAGTCTGTATGCCATGCCACCATGCCTGGGACCCAGCTGACTGGAACCTCTACAAACCGAGGAAAGTAAACCCTTCCTCTCTTAAAGTGTGGGTGTTGAGTATTTTGTCTCAGAAATGAGAAAAGTAACTGAGATCTAGCTCCACAAGAAGCATGGCAGTGGTTTTTAAAGCACATCAAAGAAGGAGCTGGGGACTAAGTTCAAGTGGCACCATGCCAACCTTGGACGCACAAGGGCCTGAGTTCGATTCCTGGTACTGAGAAAAAAAGAGGCAAATCAAGCAGAGAGAGACAGAGAGAGAGAGAGAGAGAGAGAGAGAGAGAGAGAGAGAGAGAGAGAGAGAGAGAGAGAGAGAGAGAGTGTGTGTGTGTGTGTGTGTGTGTTGGCACACACCTATAATCCCAGAACTGGGGAAGATCTATGTGAGTTTGAGGCCAACCTGAGCTACACAGTGAGACCATGTCTGAAAAAAACCTAAAGCACGTCAATACCAATCACTTCCAATTATAAAGATTAAGTTTTTATATACCATGTTAAGATCAATTTTTATTACTCATGGACTTCTCTTTTTTCTTAGTTGTTTTGAGACAGGGTCTCACTTTGTAGTTCAGGTTGGCCCTGAACTCACTATGTAGCCCAGGCTGGCCTTGAACTCACAGCAATACTTCTGCCTCTGCCTCCAGAGTGCTGGGATTACAGGCATAAACTACCACACCTGGCATTGTGATATGGGGTACCAGGGATTAAAATTCGGGACCTTGTACTTGCCAGGCTAAATCCCAGACCCGGGCTTCCTTATTTTTCCAAGCAGCTTTTTTCTTTGGGAGAGAGTGAGTGGGAGTTGAGACAGGGTTTCACGATGTAATTTAAGCTGGTTTTGGAACTTGCAGCAATTCTCTTGCCTCAGCCTCTTGAGTTGTAGGATTGTAGGTGTGCACCATTTTGTTTTTGAGACAGGGTCTCGCTTTGTAGTTCAGGCTGGCCCTGAGTTCACTATGTAGCCCAGGCAAGCTTCGAACTCAGCAATCTTCCTGCCTCTGCCTCCCGAGTGCTGGAATTACAGGCTTGAGCCACCAAACCTGGCATTTTGGTATGTGGTACTGATTGCCGGGACCTTGCGCTTGCTAGGCAGGCGCTGGAAAAATTGAACTAAATCTTCAGCCCAAGATTTAATTATTGAAGCTGAATATGTTGGTACATGAATGTAATCCCAGCACTTGGCAATTTGAGGGCAGAGGATCACCAAAGCAAATTCAAGACCAGCTAGAACTATACAATAAGATCCTGTCTCAAAATAGTTTATTTTTTATTTATTTTTATTTTTTTGAGACATAGTCTTGAACTCGGCAATCCTCCTGCCTCTGCCTCCAGAGTGCTGGGATTACAGGTGTGAGCCACCACACCTGGCATTGTGATATGTGGTTACTGGGGATGAAACTCCAGACCTTGTGCTTGCAAGGCAGACACTGAAACCACTGAGCTAAATCCTTGGCCCTGAAACAGTTTAATTACTGAACCTGAATGGAAAAGATGTCTAGGAATAAGACTGGATAATAGTAGGGAACAAGAAATTGCTCTTTTTGAAGACTTCATCAGCAACCCTTTAGATGAAAATGTTCTGGCATAATTAAAGGCAGGATTCTCTTTGTTATTTATGGATTTTGGTTTACTTATTTTGATATCTACGTTGCCCCAAGTTGTCCTCTAACTATTCGGCTCAACACAACCTCCTATCTCACTTCCCAAGTAACTAGGGATATAGGCAAATATTCTGTACCCAGCTAATTTTTATTATTGAGAATCACGAATCTTTTCCAGGGGTGAGAGGAAGGGGGCAGGTGGCAGACAGGACAGAACATCAAAAATCAGACTTTTGGGCCAGAGGATTAGCTTAGTGGTTCCGGCGCCTGCCTCACAAGCGCAAGGTCCTGAGTTCAATCCCCGGTAACCACATATAATGCTGGGGGTGGAGACACGCCCACCAACAATCAACACCACATACCACAATGCCGCATGTGGTGGCTCACGCCTGTAATCCCAGCACTCAGGAGGCAGAGACAGGAGGATTGCTGAGTTCACAGTGGCTTGCCTGGGCACCATAGTGAGCTCAGGGCCAGCCTGAACTACAACGCGAGACCCTGTCTCAAAAAAAGAAAGAAAGAAAAAAAAAAAACCAGACTTTTTTGGGCAAGGAAACAGTACTGGGGGCTGAACCTAGGACCTTCCACACTGAACTACATCTTTAGTAGTCCCTTATGAAAAAATTTTTCTCAGACAGGGTCAAGCTAAGTCAACCAGGTTGAGCTCAAATTTTTTTGTTTATGTATGTATGTATGTATTTATTTATTTATTTATTTGAGACAGGGTGTCACTTTGTAGTTCAGGATGGCCTTAAGCTCACTATGTAGCCCAGGCAAGCCTCGAACTCAGCAATCCTCCTGCCTCTGCCTACCTGAGTGCTGGAATTATAGGTGTGAGCTATCACGCCCCAGCAGTGTGTGGTGTATGCTACTGATTGCTGGTGGGCATATGGACCCCACGCCTGGTATTGCTGTATGTGGTTACCAGGGATCCAACCAGGGACCTTGTACTTGCTAGACAGGTGCCGGAACCACTGAGTTAAATCTCTGGCCCTAACTCTTTGAGACAAAATCTCAGTGTGTTGTTTAGGTTGGCCTTGAACTCACTATAGAACCCAGGATAGTCTCAAACTTGCAATGATCTTCCCTCAGGGTCCTGTGTGCTGGAATTACAGGTGTGTGCCACCTTGCCTGGTGACCTAACAATTTTTTGAGACAGCATCTGGCTTTGTAGTTCAGGCTGGCCCTGAGCTCCCTAAGTAGCCCAGGCAAGCCTTGAACTCACACCAATCCTTCTTTCTCTGGCTCCCCAGTGCTGGGATTATAAGCATGAGTCACCATGCCCAGCACTGTGGTGTATGGTTACTAGGGATTTTACCCCAGGACCTTGCCCTTGCAAGGCAGATGCTGGAACTACTGAGTCAGATCTCCAGTCCTAACGTGACATTTTTTAAATGGGGGAGCATTTCAAATACACTCTTTTAGCAATTTTCAAGAATGCAGTGCAGAGTTGGGCACATAGCTCATGGTAGAGTGCTTGCCAGTACAACAAAAAAAGCAGTAGTTTGGAGGAAGCTAAAATAGATGCAAATGCTAGGCCTTTTTCAGGCCACTTCAAAACAATAGAAGGGGCCAAAGCAACGTATACATTCCAGGCTGCCCAGGGTTTCCAATGTGCAGGCAAAAGTGAAGGATGCAGTACATTAGTAACTACACACTTACCATGCTGCACAAGAGCTCCTTTTCTTTTTCCTCTTGATACTGTATTCCATGACCAAACCCTTCCCAGCTTTCAAATCCTTGCACTCCCAGCCCTATGACCACCATTCTACTCTTACAAATTTGACTTTTAAATTTTATACAGAAGTGAGATCATTTGACGATTTTTGTGCTTGCCTTCCCACTTAATAATGTACTCGATTTATCTATGTTGTTACAAATAAAAGGATTTCCTTTACTTTTTTAGTCTGAACAGTATGCCACTGTTTACAAAACTTTTCTCAATGTATTGGCTTTTTAATTTCTAGCAGTCCATGTCTCTAGGAACATACTACCTTTAATACTTTCCCCATCCTATTCACTTGCACGCACCTTCAAGGCGTCACTTAAATGCTGTGTTTAGGTCTTCCTAGAAACCCCTTATCCTATTTCTACCTGCTGCTTATTAAACACTACAGAAAATTACAAATTGCTTTTATAATTAACATGATTCACATTTGTCTGTGTGCTTATTTAATATCTCTTGAGCCACTAATAAATAGGAGCTCTAGCTTTTAATTGGTGCATGGTCCATGAGAACTGCTTAATATATTTTGACCGCAAAGTTCAAATTAATAAAGGTAACTGGGCCAGATTTAGCTCGGTGGTTCCGATGCCTGGCTAGCAAGGCAAGGACTACGGTCTGATTCCCATTAACCACATACAACAATACTGGGTGTGGTGACTCACACCCACAAGCAATCAGTACCACATACCACAGTGCTGGGAGGTGGGTGGCTCACGCCTCTAATCCCAGCACTCAGGAGGCAGAGGCAGAAGGATTGCTGAGTTCCAGGCTTGACTGGGGTATGTAGTGAGCTCAGGGGCAGCCTGAACTACAAAGTGAGATCCTGTCTCAAAAAAAACAAAACCGAACAAAACAAAACAAATAAAAGAAAATGTTAACTACGTAAATGAAGGTGTTAATACCATATTTCCTTAACTATAAATATATTTAAGGAAAACATGTGTTAGTACATTCTAGAGATACATATAAGGAACAAGGATCACATTCATCATATGGAATTTGTACATGTATGTGTTAGATCTTGCTTCCTTTTTTCTCCTACTCCCCATGTACCAAAGCTTTTTTTAAATTTTTGTCCCTTTTTTCTTTCCCCCCTCCAACCTCCCTTGTTCCCCTTCTCATTTGAACATTTTCTTCCCATTTTGCAACGTCTATTGCACATTTTAGTCCTTATTTCCACTTCTGCTTTCTCACACCAGAGAAGCCATGATGTATTTAAGCATGTGTGTCCAACTTATTCACTTAGGAGTATGGTCTCAAGGTGCATTCACTTAGCTAGAAATATCTCAAGCTTTTCTTTCTTTATGGCATGGTAGTACTCCATTGAACAAAAACTTTACAGCTTCTTTATCCATTTGTTGGTTGACAGGCATTTGGGCTCTTCAAGGTTTAGCTATTACAAACTGTGCTGGCATAAACATGAGTGTGGACATACCACTGTGGTATGCTGCTTATAATTCTTCTGGGAAGGTAACAAGAAGGGAAATGCTGGGTCCAGTGGAACTGCCAGTTTTAGTTCTGAGGAATTTCCACAGTGACTGCACCAGTCTACACTTCCACCAACAGTGTAAAATACATTTTTTTTTTGAGACAGGGTCTCGCTTTATAGTTCAGGCTGGCCCTGAGCTCACTATGTAGCCCAGGCAAGCCTGGAACTCAGCAATCTCCTGTCTCTGCCTCCAGAGTGCTGGGATTACAAACTTCAGCCACCACACCGACATTGTGGTATGTGGTATTGATTGCTGGTGGGCGTGAGTCACCACACCCAGCATTGTATGTGGTTACCGGGATCAAACTCAGGACCCTGTGCTTGCGAGGCAGGCGCTAGAAGCACTGAGCTAAATCTCTGATCCGTAAAATACTTTTTTTTTTTTTGCTTTTGAGACAGGCTCTCGCTTTTGTAGTTCAGGCTGGCCCTGAGCTCACTATGGTGCCCAGGCAAGCCGCCGTGAACTCAGCAATCCTCCTGTCTCTGCCTCCCAAATGCTGGGATTATAGGCGTGAGCCACCATGTCCAGCATTGTGGTATGCAGTGTTGATTATTGGTGGGCGTGTCTCCACGCCTAGCATTGTATGTGGTTACCAGGGATCGAGCTCAGGACCTTGCGCTTTCGAGGCAGGCACCGGAGCCACTGAGCTAACCCTCTGGCCCCGTAAAATACATTTTTAACATGGTTGAAATCAGACTGTCTATTCAAATCAATGCCATGTCAACTTAATTGGCAATATGATTTCTTTTTTAGCATAGTAATGACACATCTTTTGATTTATGGCATCTTAAATTCAATGAAGGTATATAAAAAAGTAATATCTCAGTTTTAAGATCATATTCCAAACAAAATAAAAGTTTAGAATCTTAGTAACTAAGAGATCACTGAATGACTGATAAGATAAGAAAATCCTAAGTATTCCAGGAAGACTACTTCTAAAGTAAGTAGGGGAACAAATTAAGAGAGCACATATACAACTAAAACCAAAGCAGGCAAATACTGTTCCTTGCCACTAACTGCTCTAGTTAATGAGCTGGGGTGGTTAATGCTCTCGGCAGATTTGACTCCCTCCATACAAGATTTGACTCCCTCTGTTATGATATGAAATTCTCTCTACTGTCAGTTACTGAGGTAGTGGTCTCTTTTTTCTACTACTCTGTCCAAAACGAGTGTGGCACACAGCCAGGCAGATGGGAAGATTCTATGTGCAAATAGACAGATGGCAGAACATCTATGCCAAAAGATTTCTCTACTCATAAGCTCCAAAGAAAACACTACACCGCTACAAAAGTTTCTTTCCTGGTATCTGGGTAACCAGCACTTCATTCTACGCTACATACTGAAGTAGAATATGAAAGAACTTAGGTATTTGTCAGAGGTTACTGTCTCACCCTTCTATGACACTCATTACCAAATCTCAAACCTGAAAACAGAGTGGGGATGCTCATATTATCTTGGTGTGTTTCTGTGTGAAAGTGACAGTATAATAAAAACCTCAAAAGAGGTAAAATCACGTCTATTTCTCCTTATACTCGACACATGATGAACCTTACCTACCATGGTTACACCAGTCTTCTCGTACGTTGACAAGCTCTTTAAAATCAGCCGGACAACAATCAAATAAACTGATTAATTTAATTATGCCGTAAGACTGGCTACACAGCTACAAAAACTACCCTAAGTGATAAATCAAAAAGGAAACAAAAATTTGAGCTCCCCCCATGCCCTGTGGTGGAAAATTGGAAAACAGTGCCTCACACATGCCAGGCAAAAGTTGAAGGTGCTGAGGTAAATTGCAAATTCAAGACAAAAGGTGAGAAAGAGAAAGAGGGAGGGAGGGAGAGAGGGAAGGAAGAAGAAAAGAAAGAAAATCCGGTCAAGTTTTAAACCCAAGAGTACACATATTATAGAACAATTATTCAAAGCACCAACTGACAAAGATCCGTTAAGTCCCCTTGGAGCAGTTCAGCCTCCAAAACTAGACACTACCTATAATTCAAGTACTTGGGAGGCTGAGGTAGAAGGTTACAGGTTAGTTCCAGATCAGCTACACAGCGAGGACAATACCAGTCTGATTGATGACATACACAGAAAGACCCTGGCTCCAAAAAGCTAAAAAAGCCGAAGATTTAGCTAAGTGGTTCCGGCGCCAGCCTAGCAAGCACAAGGTCCCTGGTTCATTCCCGGTAACCACATACAACAATACTAGGCATGGTGACTCATGCCCACCAGAAATCAGTACCACATATCACACTGCCAGGCGTGATGACTTATGCCTATAATCCCAGCATGTGGGACAAAGAGGCAGGAGGATTGCTGAGTTCGAGGTCTGCCTGGCTATATATAGTGAGCTCAGGGCCAGCCCAAACTATGAAGCGAGACCCTGTTTCAAAAACGAAAAAAGCAAAAAACAAAATTAAACACTATTTTCATATTTTCTTTTCTTTTTTTTGGTACCAGGGTTCAAACTCAGGACCTTCTACTCACCAGGCTGGTGCTGGGACCACACTGAGCTAAATCCCTGGCCCTACTGACCACTACTGACAAGTGTAAAATAGTTGTATTTGAAAAATGTCTTTTTTTTTTTTTTGAGACAGGGTCTCGCTTTGTAGTTCAGGCTGGCCCTGAGCTCACTATGAAGCCTAGGCAAACCTGGAACTCAGCCCGGGCCAGAGATTTTTTAGCTCAGTGGTTCTGGCACCTGCCCAGCAAGCAGAAGGTCCTGAGTTCAATCCCCAGTAACCATATACAACAATACTGGGCGTGGTAACTCGCACCCACCAGCAATCAGTATCGCATACCACAGTGCCAGGCTTGGTGGTTCACACCTACAATCCCAACACTCAGGAGACAGAGGCAGGAGGACTGAGGTTAGCTTGGGCTACATAGTGAGCTTAGGGCCAGCCTGAACTACAAAGTGAGACCCTGTCTCAAAAAAAAAAAAAGAAAGAAAAAAACCCAAATAAACAAATAATACTGCTATCCTCATTACCATAATCCATATTAAACAGAAAGTACTAGTCATATGAAACAATTTTAGTTAATCCTCCTCAGTCATTTTCGTCTTTGTTCTTTCCTTTATGCAAAGTATGCCTTCTGCCCCACCTGTACCTCTCTCTAAATACTTTTTTTTTCTTTTTTTGAGACAGGGCTCAAACTCAGCAGTCCCCCTGCCTCTGCCCCCCAGTGCTGGGATTACAGGCGTGAGCCACCAAACCCCGCACTGTGGTATGTGGTATTGATTGCTGGTGGGCGTGAGTCACTAAGCCCACCATGCCCTATGTGGTTACTGGGGATCGAACTCAGGACCTTGTGCTTGCGAGGCAGGCACCGGAACCACTGAGCTAAATCTCTGGCCCTCATTTGTTTTTTCAGTACCAGAAAGGTGAACTCAGGATCTTGAGCTTGACAGGCAGGCACAGTGCCACTGAACTATATTCCAGATCCTATTTGTTCTATATTTGCCTACTTTTATTATGTTTTAAAAGTAATCCTGTAGTATGTATTATTCCAGGTTTTTCTGTTTCTACAGGAATAGAAATTAAATCAAAGGGTCTTCACATCAAGCTATATCCACAGTTTTTTTTTTTTTAGACAAGGTCTTGCTTTGTAATTCTGGCTGGCCCTGAGCTCACTATGTAGCCCAGGCAAGCCTTGAACTCAGCAGTCCTCCTGTCTCTGCCTCTTGAGTGCTGGGATTACAGGTGTGAGCTACCACACCCGGCACTGTGGTATGTGGTATTGATGGCTGGTGGGCCTGAGTCACCACACCCAGCACTGTTGTATGTGGTTACCGGGGATAAACTCAGGACCTTGAGCTTGCAAGGCAGGTGCCAGAACCACTGAGCTAAATCTCTGGCTCCCACCTATAGCTCTTTTTAAAGATTTTTACTTTGAAACAGTTCTCACAAAGTTACTAAATTCCCAAGGCTGGGCTTGAATTTGCAATCCTGCCTCAGTTCCCCAGTGTTGGGTTTAAGAGCCTGCGCCACCCCCACTTATTTTTGCAATTATAAAGCAGTAGTATGCTTCAAGGAATCTGTACATCAAGGGACAGTCTGGCTTGGTTGAACAAGACTGTAATTCTAGTGGTGGGAGTCTGTTATACCTTATCTGGATGTCTCCTTAAATCCTCATTTGATCACAGGTGGGGCTTTTTGATCACAGACAAAGTTTTTCAGAGGTGTATGTAACTAGGCTCTAATACTGGGACTGATTCATGATGCAATGCTAGGATATGGTGTAAGACACAAAGATGGATGCCACTTATTGCTTGCTGCCTTCTGCCTGTCTGTTCCGTGATGCCCCTCTAGCTCGCCTTGGAGCCAGCCAGCCAACTACAAAATGAAACCTCTACAAACTAAGCTAAATAAACTTTTCCACCCTTAACTTGTGGTTGTTGGGTATTTTGTCTCACCAATAAGTAACTAAGACAAAATTTGGTACCAGGAGTGGAACTGCTGCTCTGACTGTAACTGATTATGAAGTTTAGGAGCCTTTGGAACTGATTTGGGAGGAGTTTGGAATGGTTTAGAGATGTTAGCTCAACAAGTAGCCCAGGTCTGTCTTAAGCTATAATTGATGGGAGATTCTGGTCAGAGCTCAGAGGACCAAAGTACTGTTAAAATTGTTACTAGTAAAGATCAGGTTCGAAGTTTATTGCTGGGAACGACTGCATTACTGGCTGTTGGACTCCAAATAATGTATGCTATGCCTAGGCAGAAAGTCTGCCCACATTTTGCTCATGTCCAGAGACTTTGCCTGAGACTAAGATTAAGGATGGCAAACTAATTAATTAATCTTACACAACAAATTTCAAGACATTCTTTTTTTTTTTTTTTTTTTGAGACAGGGTCTCGCTTTGTAGTTCAGGCTGGCCCTGAGCTCACTATGGAGCCCAGGCAAGCCGCCGCGAACTCAGCAATCCTCTTGTCTCTGCCTCCCTAGTGCTGGGATTACAGGCATGAGCCACCACGCCCGGCCTTGTGGTATGCCGGTGTTGATTGTTGGTGGACATGAGTCTCCACGCCCAGCATTATATGTGGTTACCAGGGATAAAACTCTGGACCTTGCGCTTGCGAGGCAGGCTCCGGAACCACTGAGCTAGCCCTCCGGCCCAAGACATTCTAATGTTGAGGGAATGGCATGCCCACTGTTGGGGGCTTTCAGCCAGATTTATGTTGAGAATCAAGAACAAAGGAGTCTAGCAGAATGTTTTTTGCTTTGTTTTTGTTTTTGTTTTTTTTGAGACAGGGTCTTGCTTTGTAGTTCAGGCTGGCTCTGAGTTCACTATGTAGCCTAGGCAAGCCTGGAACTCAGCAATCCTCCAGTCTCTGCCTCCCGGTGCTGGGATTACAGGCATGAGCCACCATGCCCGGCACTGTGGTATATGGTATTGATTTTGGTGGGCGTGAGTCTCCACGCCCAGCATTGATTGTGGTTACCAGGGATCCAACTCAGGACCTTGCGCTTGCAAGGCAGGCACCGGAACCACTGAGCTAACCCTCCGACCCTCAGCAGAATGTTTTAAAACAAAATTTGACTTTGGGCAGAAAAGAAGCTCCAGTAATGTTGTGGCCTACAAAGATGGAACCGAGGAGAAAGTGGTAGTAAATAGTAGCAAGAAAAAGCCAAGTATTTCAGAGAGGACAATAGGCAAATTGGCCTGAGGACATCACAAGAACCAGCAAGACTTTGAAGCCTCAAAATTGCAAAGGTTGGGCCAGAGATTCAGCTCTGGTTCCAGTGTCTGCCTGGCAAGTGCTAGGTCCTTAGCTAATCCCTAGTACCACGTACCACAATGCCAGGTGTGGTGCCTCACTCCTATAATCTAAGCAGTTGGGAGGCAGAGGCAGGAAGATAGCCAAGAGTTTGGCCTACATAGTGAGTTCAAGGCTAGCCTGAACTACAAAGCAAGACCCTGTCTCAAAAAATAATAAAATAAATAAATAAATAGCTGGGCATGATGGTTCACACCTGTAATCCCAGCACTCAGGAGGCAGAAGCTGGAGGACTGCTGAGTTCCAGGCTTGCCTGGGCTACATAATGAGCTCAGGGCCAGCCTGAACCACAAAGCAAAACCCTCTAAACAAACAAACAAACAAATAATGCAAAGGTGAAAGACTTTGTTTGGATGACAGAGCCCCAGAGCACCATGTTCCTACATGGCAACAGCCTAGCAAAGTTGTTCCTTGGGATTTGGTTTGCAGACATCTTACAGCAAAGAGAGAAGTTAGCCTGGCTTCTGCTCTGGCTGGCAGATCTTGGCATCATCCACATGTTGATGGTTTTAGTGCATGCAGAAACCAAGAGGTGTAGGGTCAGGAAGACTTCCACTTGGATTTTGGAAGAAGGCCTGAGAAGCCAGGCAGTGTGCCTCTGAGAAGGTAGCGTGTGAAGCTCTGAGAGTGAAGCAGAAGGTGAAATGGAGACCCTAGAAGTTTGGAGAAGCCAGGAACATGAAACATCTGAGAAAAACTACAAGGAAAGAGTAAAGTCACCCCAAGATGAAGCTGTGGGAGCTACAAACACTGGCAGTGCCACAGGTGGAACCACCCAAGCCCTTTGGAGATCACATCTTGCCATAGATTGCCTGGGATGCTGGACATGGAATTATTGAAATTGAGCTTTGCCCTGCTAGATTCTGGACTTGCTTTGGTCCCTTTCCTCTGTATCTTCTTAACTGTACCTTTTTTTTTTTTGAGACAGGGTCTCTCCCTTTGTAGTTCAGGCTGGCTCTGAGCTCACTATGTAGCCCAGGCAAGCCTCGAACTCAGCAATCCTCCTGCCTCTGCCTCCCAAAGGCTGGGATTACAGGCGTGAGCCACCATGCCTGGCACTGTGGTATGTGGTATTGATGGCTGGTGAACCTGTGTTGCCACGCCCAGCATTCTATGTGGTCACTGGGATCAAACTCAGGACCTTGCGCTTGTGAGGCAGGCGCCGGAACCACTGAGCTAAATCTCTGGCCCTAACTGTACCTTTCGGAATGGTCATATTATCTTGTGCCTTTGTATGTTGGAACTTTCATTTGTATAGGGACTTGCAGCTAAGAGTTTGCCTTAAGTCTAAAGAGACATTTTTCCTATTTCTTTTGGTACCAGGGATTGAACTCAGGACCTTACCCTTGTGGGGCAAGCACCAGACCTACTGAGCTAAATCCCTGGGCCATAAGGAGACTTCTTTGACTTAGGACTTTTCAATAATGATGAAAATAACAGAACTTCAACAACTCTTTTTTTTTTTTGACACAGGGTCTCGAATTGTTGTACAGGCTGGCCCTGAGCTCACTACGTAGCCCAGCCAAGCCCTGAACTCAGCAATCCTCCTGCCTCTGCCTCCTGAGTACTGGGATTACAAGCATGAGCCACCATGTCCCACTTCAGTAACTCTTAAGAGACAGACTAGCCAGAGATTTAGCTCAGGAGTTCCAGTGTCTGCCTTGCAAGAGCAAGGTCTCCGGTTTGATCCCTGGCAAGAGGATTGCTGAGTCTGAAGCTTTCCTGGGCTTCATAGTGAGCTCAGGGCCAGCCTCAACTGCAAAGCAAGACCCTGTTTCAAAAAAAAAAAAGAGAGAGATGGACTAAATGCCATTTGCATAAAAGGATTTACATGAGTCTTTCCGGAGCCAGAAGCAGTATGTTACAGCTGTGTCTGAATGTCCCCCCAAAGCCTTGTATGACTGTAGCTGAGGCTTTTTGGACCTAGGCTGTGTAATGCTGGGATTCACAAGCTGATGCTCAGGAGCAGGGATTTAGTTCAATGCACTGCACCTACCAGGCAAACATAAGGGCCCAAGTTTGATCCCTGGCAGCGGCCCCCCACCAGGAATGTGATACTGGGATTGATTCTTGGTACGATGCTAGAGTAAGATATGAGAAAGAAAGATGGTGGCTGCTTAGTGCTTGCTGCTTTCTGCTTGCCTGCTCTGCAATGCCCCTCTGCTATGCCATCCTGCCTTAGAGACACCCAGAGAACTACAAACTGAGCTAAAGAAACCCTTCGTCCTTTAACTTGTGGATGTTGGGTATTTTGTCTCAACAATGAGAAATACCTAAGACATAGGCTTACGCAAGATCAGCAGTACAAGGTCAGTTGTGTTATAGAGTTCTGGTCATCCTAGAATAGAGCAAGATCCTGTGGAGGGCAATGCACCTGGGAATGTAGTTCAGTACTAGGATACAATGGCTCTGGGTTCAAAATCCCAGTACTGCAAAAGAAAGAGAAGAAGAAGAAAAAAAAAAGATAATGAAAAGCTTACTATATATGTATTAATCCATTCCTTATGAACTCAAGAGTCCTTTGATTCTTCTAGGGGAGCAAGATGGGATAGGCTTTTGTTAGATAGCCCAGGGTGGCCTTGAATTTGTAGCAATTTTTTCTTTCTTTCTTTTTTTGGAAATAGGTTTTCACTTTGTAGGCTGGCCCTGAGCTCACTATGTAGCCCAGCCAAACCTTGAACTCAGCAATCCTCCTGCCTCTGCCTCCCAAATGCTGAGGTGCCACGCCCAGCACACTGTGGTATGTGGCACTGATTGCTGGTGGGTGTGAGTCACCACGCCCAGTATTGTATGTGGTCACCCGGATCAACCAAGAACCTTGCGTTTGCTGGGCAGGCGCAGGAAGCACCAAGCTAAATCCCCAGCCCAGAATCCTTTGATTCTTAAGACTAAGAAGCCAAATAGCTGCAATATAAACATGTATTTCCAGTTTTTAGAAAAACTAGATAACTTATGCATGGTGGAATAATTATAATGTTGGGAAAAAAAGATTGGAGGTGGTACCCTGACTCCCAGATTTCTCAATTACTCAGGCTAAATCAGGAGGCTCAAAAATTCCAAACCTGGGCCAGAGATTTAAGCTCAGTGGTTCTGCTGGGATTATAGGCATGGGCACCTAGCAAGGCTAAGGTCCTATGTTCAATCCCCAGTAACCACATACAACAGTACTGGGCACGGTGCCCAACAGCAGTCAGTACCACATACCACAATGCTGGCATGGTGGCTCAACACCTGTAATCCCAGCACTCAAAAGGCAGAGGCAGGAGGATTGCTGACTTTGAGGCTTGCCCAGGCTACACAGTGAGCAAGGGCCAACCTGAACTACAAAGGGAGACCCTGTCTCAAAAAAAAAATCCAAACCAGCTGAGTGTGGTGGTATTCACCTACTATCCTAGCACTCTAGGAGGTTGAGGCAAAAGCATGGTTTTAACCCAGCCCATACAACTAAGCAAGACTGTCTCAAAACAAAATAAAGAAACAGGGATGTAGTTCAGTGTTCAGGCCCAGGGTTCAATCTCTTGTACCACAAAGATACACAGAAAGATAGATAAACAATGCCGGGCGTGGTGGCTCACACCTATAATCCCAGCACTCGGGAGGCAGAGACAGGTGGGATTGCTGAGTTCGAGGCTTGCCTGGACTACATAGTGAGCTCAGAGCCAGCCTGAACTACAAAGCGAGACCCTGTCTCAAAAAAAAAAAAAAAAAAAAAAAGATAGATAAACAAATACAACACATTAATGGAGCATTTGATGAAGATCACTCTTATTATGTAAAGAAAACGTGTGTGAATGGGGGCTGCTGGGGACTGAACCTAGGACTACATGTATACTTTAAAGACCTCTGCCAAGCAGCTATATTCTGTTTTTTATTTTATTTTAATTTTGACACTGGATTTCCTCAAACTTCCTACACTGGCCTCCAGCTTGCTATTCACTAGTCTCAGTCTCCCAAGTAGCTACAATTACAGGCTTTGCAACTGGCTCTGAAAAAAAAAATAAATATATACAATAAAAAATATATATATTCATATATATACACATATGTATGGCTATATATATATGTATATATATATATATATTTTTTTTTTTTTTGAGACAGGGTCTTGCTTTGTAATTCAGGCTGGCTCTGAGCTCACTATGTAGTCCAGGCAAGCCTCGAACTCAGCAATCCTCCTGTCTCTGCCTCCCGAGTGCTGGGATTACAGGCGTGAGCCACCACGCCTGGCACTGTGGTATGTGGCACTGATTGCTGGTGGGCATTGTATGTGGTTTCTGGGGATCCAACTCAGGACCTTGTGCTTGCGAGGCAGGTGCCGGAACCACTGAGCTAACCCTCCGGCCCTATTATTATTATTTTTTGAGACAGGGTCGTGCTATGTAATTCAGGCTAACCTTGGATTCATTATGCAGCCCAAACTAGCCTCAAACTCATGGCAATCCTCCTGCCTCAGCCTCCCAAGTGCTAAGGATTACAGGCATGGTACACCACTACATCTGGCTAAAAATATATTTTAAACTGTTATTTTTTTAAAATGAAAATTAAATGGGCCGGAGGGTTAGCTCAGTGGTTCCGGCGCCTGCCTCGCAAGTGCAAGGTCCTGAGTTCGATCCCCGGAAACCACATACAATGCTGGGCGTGGAGACTCATGCCCACCAACAATCAACACCGCATACCACAATGCCGGATGTGGTGGCTCACGCCTGTAATCCCAGCACTCGGGAGGTAGAGACAGGAGGATTGCTGAGTTCGTGGCGGCTTGCCTGGGCACCATAGTGAGCTCAG
>PVIC010035739.1:0-18914 GCA_004025085.1 Thryonomys swinderianus
GGATATGGGTAAAAATGAGAATTAACTTGTGGCATATACTGGTACAAATTTCCCAATGTTATATGTGACTTTGAGATGTATATAAATTGTACCAATAAAGAATTCAATTTAAAAAAAGAAGTCTCCAGGTTAGAGTGCAGCTTGCCGGCTTTATTTCTCCGTTTACCCGCTGTCTCCTTTGAAACCTATGGGAGACTTTGGGATAAAAGGAGTTTTCTCCACCAAACAAGCAGCTGGAACTCAGAACTTTTAGCTCAGAACACAGTTTCAGAAACAGAACTGAAGCCTCCAGAGTGCACTCTGTAGCCCTTCTTTTCCCAGAAACAAGACCTTGTTCCTGCAAGCTCCTTTGAAATAAATCAGAGAATGTGTGATAATAGGAGATATAACTAGGAAAAAGGGAACTGGAACTCAGAACCTTTTGTTGTGAAGTCATTTTCAGAACCTGAATTGAATTCTCCATGCTGCACTCTGTAGCTGTAGTTTTCACGGAAAAACAACAGTTTGTTCCTTCTGGGTCCATTGAAAACAAAGGGAGATTGTGGGGAAAAAGGAGGTTTCACCACCAAACAAGGACTGCAATTTAGAAAGTTTTGATGTGAACTCAGGTACAGAAACTGCATTGAAGCCTCCATGCTGCACTCTGTAGCCCTTGTATTCCCATGGAAACAAAAGTTTGTTCCTGTAGGCTCCACTGAAACCAAAGTGAGAGGGTGGGATAACAGGAGGTTTCTCCACCAAACAAGGAGCTGGAACTGAGAACGTCTTAGGGTAAACTCAGTTTCAGAAACTGAATTGAAGCCTCCATGCTGCACTCTGTAGCACTTGTTTTCCCACAGAAACAACAGTTTGTTCTCATGAGTTCCACGGAAATGAATGGGAGATTGTGGGATACTGGGACATTTCTCCACAAAACGAGGAGCACGAACTCCGAACATTTTGATGTTACCTCCACTTCAGAAACTGCATTCACAACCAACCTTCTGTGTCCCTTTTTATCCCAAAGAAACTGCAGTTTATTCGTGCAGGTTCCCAGTGCCTTAGGTATAACAAGGCCACTAAGGCAAATATCACTCTGTTTGTACAAACAAGCACAGGATAACCGTGTCTAATATTCACTTGTATACCTTCTGAGGTGAGAGAAGCACAGGGTTTGCTTCAGAGGTCTCCACCCTAAAGTGCAGCTTGCCAGCGATACCTCTTCATTTAGCCATTGGCACTATTGTAGCCAATGTCAGAGTGTGGAATAAGAGGTGGTTTCTCCACCAAAAATGGGGCGGGAACTCTAAACGTTTTGCTGTGAACTCAGTGTCAGAAAGTGGATTAAAGCCTCATGCTGAACTCTGTACCCCTTCTTTTCCCAAAGAAACAAATTTGTTTCTGCAAGCTCCATTGAAAACAATGGGAGATGTGGAATAGCAGGAGGTTTCTCCACCAAACAAGGACATGGAACTCAAAAACTTTTGCTGTGAACTCTGTTGCAGAAAATGTACTGAAGACTGCATGCTGCACTCTGCAAACCTTGTGTTCCCAGAGAAACAACAGTTTGCACCTGTGAGCTCAGTAGAAAACACAGTGAAAGTTTAGGATTCTCTGAGGTTTCTCAACCAAAAAAGGAGCTGGAACTCAGTATGTTCTGCTATTATCAGCTTCAGAAACTGTATTGCAGTTCACAACCAACATTCTGTGTCCTTTTTCATCCCAGAGAAATTGCAGTTTATTCATGCATGTTCCTGTGACCTATTTATAACAAGGCCACATTGGATAATACCCCTCTGTTTGAACAGACAAAAGGAGAAGAACCGTATCTATTGTTACAATGCATACACTGTAATTTGAGAGAAGCACAGTGCTTGCTTGAGATGTTAAAGAAATAGAGAGCAGCTTGTCAGCTTTATTTCTCCACTTAGCTGCTGGCTTTCTTGAAGCCAATGGGACAGTGTGGGAAAACAGGAGGTTTCTCAAGGAAAGAAGGGGCTGGAAATGAGAAGGATAGGCTGTGAACTCAGTTTCAGAAACTGATTGAAGCCATACATGCTGTCCTCTGTACTCCCTTTTCTCCTGTAGAACCAGCAGTTTAATCCTGAAAGCTCCTTTGAAACTGATGGGAGAGTGTGGGATAACAGGAGGTTTCTCCACCAAACAAGGAGATGAAACTCAGAACGTTTTGATGTGAACTCAGCTTCCGAAATGGACTGAAGCCTCCATGCTGCACTCTGTAGCCCTTGTTTTCCCAGAGAAACAAGAGTTTATTCCTGCAAGCTCCACCAGAACCAAAGGTAGAGGGTGGGATAACAGGAGGTTTCTCCACCAATCAAGGGGCTGGAACTCAGAATGTTTTGCTCTGAACTCAGTGTCAGAAACTGAATTGAAGCCTCCATGCTGCACTCTATAGCCTTTGGTTTCCCAGCGAACAAAACAGTTTGTTCCTGCTAGGTCCATTGAAACCAAGAGGAGAGTGTGGGATAACAGGAGGTTTCTCCAACAAACAAGGAGCTGGAACTCAGAACGCTTTGCTGTGAACTCAGTTTCAGAAAATGAATTGAGGCCTCCATGCTGCATTATGTATCCCTCTTTTTCTCATAGAAACAACAGTGTGTTCCTGCAAGATCCATTGAAATCGAATGGGATATTGTGAGATAACTGGAGGTTTACCACCAAACAAGAAGCTGGAACTCAGAATATTTGGCTGTGAACTCAGTTTCAGCTACTGAATTGAATCCTACATGCTGCTCTGTATACACCTTGTATTCCGAGAGAAACCACAGTTTCTTCCTGCAAGCTCCATTGAAACCTAAAAAAGAGTGTGAGATTACAGAATGTTTCTCCACCTAAAAATGAGCTGGAACTCAGAACCTTTTGCTGTAAACTTACTTTCTGAAAGTGTATTGAAGCCTCCATGCTGCACTCTGTGCCCCTTCTTTTCCCAAAGAAACAAGTTTGTTCCTGCAAGCTCCTTTGAAAACAATGGCAGAGTGTGGGATAGCAGGAGATTTCTCCACAAAAGAAGGACCTGGAACTTAGAACATTTTGCTGTAAATTCTGTTGCTGAAAATGTACTGAAGTCTGCATGCTGCACTCTGTAACCCTTCTGTTTCCAAAGACACAACAGTTTGTTCCTGTGAGCTTCATTGAAACCACAGAGAAAGATTGGGATACCCTGAGGATTCTGCACAAAACAAGGAGCTGGAACTCAGCATTTTGTGCTGTTATCTCAGCTTCAGAAAATGGATTACAGTTCACAACCAATGCTTTGTGTCCTTTTTCATCCCAGAGTAATTGGAGTTTTTCACGCATGTTCCCCTGACTTAGTTATAACAAAGCTACATCTGATAATATCCCTGTTTGTACAACCAAGAAGAACCTTATCTATTGTTACAATGCATTCACTCTAACATGTGCGAAGCACAATGCTTGCTTGAGAAGTCAAAGACATAGAGAGCAGCTTGTCAGCTTTATTTCTCTATTTAGCCTCTGGCTCTGTTGAAGCCAATAGGACAGTGTGGGATAACAGGAATTTTCTCAAAGAAGAAAGGGGCTGGAAATGAGAAGGATAGGCTGTGAACTCAGTTTCAGAAACTGACTGAAGGCCTGCATTCTGACCTCTGTACTCCCTGTTTTCCTGGAGAAACAACAGTTTGATCCTGAAAGCTCCATTGAAACCTATGGGAGAGTGTGGGATAACAGGAGGTTTATCCACCAAACAAGGAGCTGGAACTCAGAACGTTTTGATGTGAACTCAGGTTCAGAAACTGCATTGAAGACTCCATGCTGCACACTGTAGCCCTAGTTTTCGCGGAGAAACAATAGTTTATTCCTGCAAGCTCCACTGAAACCAAAGGTAGAGGGTGGGATAACAGGAGGTTTCTCCACCAATCAAGGAGCTGGAACTCAGAATGTTTTGCTGTGAACTCAATATCAGAAGCTGAATTGAAGCCTCCATGCTGCACTCTGTAGCCTTTGGTTTCCCAGAGAAAAATCAGTTTGTTCCTGCTAGGTCCATTGAAACCAAGGGAAGAGTGTGGGATAACAGGAGGTTTCACCAACAAACGAGGAGCTAGAACTCAGAACGCTTTGCTGTGAACTCAGTGTCAAAACTGAATTGGGGCCTCCATTCTGCACTATGTATCCCTCTTTTTTCCCATAGAAACAACACTTTGTTCCTGCAAGATCCATTGAAAACGAATGGGATATTGTGAGATAACTGGAGGTTTACCATCAAGCAAGGAGCTGTAATTCAGAACGTTTTGCTGTGAACTCAGTTTCAGCTACTGAATTGAATCGTACATGCTGCTCTGTATACAGCTTGCATTCCCAGAGAAACCACAGTTTCATTGTTCCTTCAAGCTCCAATGAAACCTATAGCAGAATGTGGGATAACAAAATGTTTCTCCACCAAAACACTAGCTGGACCTCTGAACCTTTTGCTGTGAACTCAATTTTCGAAAGTGTATTGAAGCCTACATGCTTCACTCTGTACACCTTCCTTTCCAAGAGTAACAAGTTTATTCCTGCAGGGTCCGTTGTAAACAATGGAAGAGTGTGGGATCACTGGAGGTTGCTCCACCAAACAAGAAGCTGAAACTCAGAACATTTTGCTGTGAAATCAGTTTCAGAACCTGAATTCAGTCTCTCCTGCTGCACTCTGTGGCCCTTGTTTTCCAAAAGAAACAACAATTTGTTCTTGTGAGTTCCACTGAAATCAATGAGAGATTGTGAGATAATGGGATGTTTCTCCAGCAAACAAGGAGCTGCAAATCAGAAGGTTTTGCTGAGAACTCCGTTTCAGAATCTGAATTGAAGCCTCCATCCTGCACTCTGTAGCCCTTGTTTTCCCGGAGAAAAAAAGATTGTTCCTGCAACCTCCTCTTAAACCAGTGCAAGAGTGTGGGATAACACGAGGTTTCTCCACCAATCAAGGAGCTGGAACTCAGAATGTTTTGCTCTGAACTCAGTGTCAGAAACTGAATTGAAGCCTCCATGTTGCACTCTGTAGCCTTTGGTTTCCCAGAGAAAAAAAAAAAACCAGTTTGTTCCTGCTATGTCCATTGAAACCAAGGGGAGAGTGTGGGATAAAAGGAGGTTTCTCCAACAAACAAGCACCTGGAACTGAGAATGCTCTGCTGTGAACTCAGTTTCAAAACTGAATTGAGGCCTCCATGCTGCACTATGCATCCCTATTTTTCGCATAGAAACAACACTTTGTTCCTGCAAGATCCATAGAAAATGAATGGGATATTGTGAGATAACTGGAGGTTTACCACCAAACAAGGAGCTGGAACTCAGAACGTTTTACTGTGAATTCAGTTTCAGCTACTGATTTGAATCCTACCTGCTGCTCTCTATATACCTTGTATTCCCACAGAAACCACAGTTTGTTCCTGCAAGCTCCAATGAAACCTATAGCTGAGTGTGGGATAACAGAATGTTTCTCCACCAAAAACTAGCTGGAACTCTGAACCTTTTCCTGTGAACACAATTTCCGAAAATGTATTGAAGCCTATACCCTGCACTCTTTACACCTTCCATTCCAAGAGTAACAAGTTTATTCCTCCAGGGTGTGTTGTAAACAATGGAAGAGTGTGGGATCACTGGAGGTTTCTCCATTAACAAGAAGCAAGAACTCTGAACGTTTTGCTCTGAAATCACTTTCAGAAACTGAGTTGAAGCCTCCATACTTCCCTCTGTAGCACTTGTTTTCCCAGAGAAACAACACTTTGTTCTCGCGAGTTACACTGAAACAAATGGGACATTGTGGGATAATGGGAGGCTACTCCACCAAAAGATGAGCAGGAACTCCAAACGTTTTGATGTTATCTCCGCTTCAGAAACTGCATTGCAGTTCACAAGCAACCTTGTGTATCTCTTTACATCCCAGAGAAACAGCAATTTCTTCATGCAGGCTCCCTGTCCCTTAGGTATAACAAGGCCGCTTAGGAAAAGATCACTCTGTACAGACAAGCAGAGGAGAACAGCGTCTACTATTCACATGTATACCCTCTGAAGTGAGAGAAGCACAGGGTTTGCTTCAGAGGTCTCCAGCCTAGAGTGCAGATTGCCTGCTATACTTCCTCATTTAGCCATTGGCTCTATTGTAGCCAATGGCAGAGTGTGGAATAACAGGTTGTTTCCCCACCAAAAAGGGAGCTGAAATTCCGAAGATTTTGCTCTAAAGTGAGTTTCAGAAGGTGAATTGAAGCCTCCATGCTGCACTCTGTACCCCTTCTTTTCCCAAAGAAACAAGTTTGTTCCTGCAAGCTCCTTTGAAAACAATGGCAGAGTGTGGGATAGCAGGAGATTTCTCCACAAAAGAAGGACCTGGAACTCAGAACCTTTTGCTGTGAACTCGGTTGCAGAAAATATACTGAAGCCTGCATACTGCCCTCTCTATCCCTTGTGTTCCCAGAAACACAACAGTTTGTTCCTGAGAGCTCCATTGAAACCACAGGGAAATATTGGGATACCCTGAGGTTTCTGCACCAAACAAGGAGCTGGAACTCAGCGTATTCTGTTGTTATCTCAGCTTCAGAAACTGCATGGCAGTTCACAAACAACACACTGTATCCTTTTGCATCCCAGAGAAACTGGAGTTTATTTATGCATGTTCCCATGACTTAGTTATAACAAAGCCACATAAGATAATATCCCTTTGTTTGTACAGACAACCAGAGAAGAACCACATCTATTGTTACAATACATACACTCTAACACTAGAGAAGCACAGTGCTTGCTTAAGAAGTCAAAGACACAGAGACCATGTTGTCAGCTTTATTTCTCCATTTAGCCACTCGGTCTGTTGAAGCCAATGAGACAGTGTGGGATAACAGGAGGTTTCTCAAGTAAGGAAGGGGAGGGAAATGAGAAGGATAGGCTGTGAACTCAGTTTCAGAAACTGATTGAAGCTGTACATGCTGCCCTCTTTACTCCTTGTTTTACCGGAAAAACAAGTTTGATCCTGAAAGCTCCATTGAAAACAATGGGAGAGTGTGGGATAACAGGAGGTTTCTCCAGCAAACAAGGAGCTGGCACTCAGAACGTTTTGATGGGAACTCAGGTTCAGAAACTGATTAAAACTTCCACGCTGCACTCTGTAGCCCTAGTTTTCCTGAAGAAACAACAGTTTGTTCTGCCATCTCCATTGAAACCAAAGGGAGAGGGTGGGATAACAGGAGTTTTCTCCACAAAACAAAGAGCTGGAACTCACAAGGTTTTGCTGTAAACTAACTTTCAGAACCTGAATTAAAAACTCCATGCTGCACTCTGCAGCCCTTTTTATCCCGGAGAAACAGCACTTTGTTCCTGCTAGGTCCATTGAAATCTAAGGGAGAGTGTGGAATAACAGGTCTCTCCACAAAATAGGAGCTGGAACTCAAAACCATTTGCTTTAAACTCAGCTTCAGAAACTGCATTGCACTTCACTGCCAACACTCTGTGTCCCCATTTCAGCCAGAGAAACTGCAGTTTATTCCCTGTGGCTTAGGTATAACAAGGACTCTTAGAAAAATATCACTCCTTTTGCAGGGACAAGCAGAGTATAACTGCATCTATTGTTCAAATGGATACTCTCTAATGTGTGAGAAGCACAGTGCTTGATTTAGAAGTCTCCGGAACAGAGTGCAGCTTGCCGGCTTTATTTCTCAATTCACCGCTGCCTCCTTTGAAGCCAATGGGAGACTATGGGATAACAGGAGGTTTCTCAACCAAAGAAGCAGCTGGAACTCCGGAGGTTTAGATCAGAACACAGTTTCACAAACTGAATTGAAGCCTCCAGAGTGCACTCTGTAGTCCTTCTTTTCCGAGAAACAATAACTTGGTCCTGCAAGCTCCTTTGAAATAAATTGGAGAGTGTGGGATAATAGGTGGTATCATCACCAAAAAGGGAACTGGAACTCAGAACCTTTTGTTGTGAACTCAGTTTCAGAAAATGAACTGAAGTCTCCAGCTGCACTCTGTAGCCCGCGTTTTCTCGGAGCAACATCAATTTGTTCCTTCTAGGTCCATTAAAAGCAAAGTGACACTTTGGGATAACAGGAGGTTTCACCACAAAAGAAGGAGCTGGAATTCAGAAAGATTTGATGTGAACTCAGGTTCAGAAACTGCATGGAAGCCTCCATGCTGCACTCTGTAGCCCTTACTTTCCTGGAGAAAGAACTGTTTTTTTCCTGCAAGCTTCACTGAAACCAATGGGAGAGGGTGGGATAACAGAATGTTTCTCCATCAATCAAGGAGCTGGAACTCAGAACGCTTTGCTGTGAACTCAGTATAAGAAAGTATATTAAAGCCTCCATGCTGCACTCTGTAGCACTTGTTTTCCCAGAGAAACACTTTGTTCTCATGAGTTACACTGAAACCAATGGGAGATTGTGGGATACAGGGAGGTTTCTCCACCAAATGAGGAGCAGGAACTCCTAACATATGGATGTTACCTCTGCTTCAGAAACTGCATTGCAGTTCACAACCAACCTTCTGTGTCCCTTTTTATCGCAGAGAAACAGCAGTTTATCAGCGCAGGTTCCCTGTGCCTTAGGTATAACAAGACCCGTTAGGAAAATATCACTCTGTTTGTACAGACAAGGACAGGAGAACCGGGTCTTCTATTCACATGTATAACCTCTGAAGTGAGAGAAGCACAAGGTTTGCATCAGACATCTCTGGCCTACAGTGTAGCTTGCTGGCTATACTTCTTCATTTAGCCAATGGCTCTATTGTAGCATATGGCAAAGTGTGGAATAACAGGTGGCTTGTCAACCAAAAGCGGAGCTGGACCTCCAAACGTTTTGCTGTGAACTCAGTTTGAGAAAGTGAATTGAAACCTCCATGCTACACTCTGTGCCCCTTCTTTTCCCAAAGAAACAAGTTTGTTCCTGCAAGCTCCTTTGAAAACAATGGCAGAGTGTGGGATAGCAGGAGATTTCTCCACAAAAGAAGGACCTGGAACTCAGAACCTTTTGCTGTGAACTCTGTTGCTGAAAGTGTACTGAAGCCTGCATGCTGCACTCTGTAACCCTTGTGTTCCCAGAGACACAACAGTTTGATCCTGTGAACTCCATTGAAACCACAGGGAAAGATTAGCTAACTCTGAAGTTTCTGCACCAAACAAGGAGCTGAAACTCAGCGTGTGCTGCTGCTATATCAGCTTCAGAAACTGTGTTGCAGTTCACAACTAACACTCCATGTCCTTTTTCATCTCAGAGAAAGTGGAGTTTATTCATGCCTCTTCCTGTGACTTAGTTATAACAAGGCCACGTAGAATAATATTCCTTTGTTTGTACAGACAACCTGAGAAGAAACGCATCTATTGATACAATGTATACACTGTAATGTGAGAGAAGCATAGTGCTTTCTTAAGAAGTCAAAGACATAGAGAGCAGCTTGTTAGCTTTATTTCTCCATTTAACTGCTGGCTCTGTAGAAGCCAATGGGACACTGTGGAATACAGGAGGTTTCTCAAGGAAGAGAGGGGCTGGAAATGAGAAGGATAGGCTGTGAACACAGTTTCAGAAACTGATTGAAGCCCTACATGCTGCCCTCTGTACTCCTTGTTTTACCAGAGAAACAACAGTTTGAGCCTGAAAGCCCCTTTGAAACCAATGGCAGGGTTTGGGATAACAGGAGGTTTCTCCAGCAAACAAGGAACTGGAACTCAGAATGTTTGGATGTCAAATGAGGTTCAGAAACTGATTAAAACCTCCATGCTGCACTCTGTTGCCCTTGTTATCCCAGAGAAACAACAGTTTTTTCCTGCTAAGTCCATTGAAACCAAGCAGAGAGTGTGGGATAACAGGAGGTTTCTGCAACAAACAAGGTGGTGGAACCCACAACGTTTTGCTGTGAACTCATTTTCAAAAACTGAATGGAGGCCTCCATGCTGTACTATGTATCCCTCTTTTTCCCATACGAACAAGAATTTGTTCCTGCAAAATCCATTGAAAATGAATGGGATATTCAGAGATAACAGGAAGTTTATCTCCAAACAAGGAGATGGAACTCAGAAAGTTTTACTGTGAACTCAGTTTCAGAAACTGAATTGAATCCTACATGCTGCTCTGTATACACCTTGTATTCCCAGAGAAACCACAGTTTGTTCCTGTAAGCTCTGATGAAACCTATAGGAGACTGTGGGATTACAGAATGTTTCTCCATGTAAAACGAGCTAGAACTCCAAACGTTTGGCTGTGAACTCAGCTTCCAAAAGTATATAGAAGTTTACATGCCGCACTCTGTATACCTTTCTTTCCCAGAGTAACAAGTTTATTCCTTCAGGGTCCTTTGTAAACAATGGGAGTGTGTGGGATAACTGGAGGTTCATCCACCAAACAAGAAGCCTGAACTCAGAACGTTTTGCTGTGAAATCAGTTTCAGAACCTGAATTCAGACCTTCATGCTGCACTCTGGGACCTTTGTTTTCCCAGAGAAACCACAGTTTGTTCTGTTTAGTTCCACTGAAATCAATAGGAGATTGGGGAAAATGTGATGTTTCTCCAGCAAACAGGGAGCTGGAACTAAGAAAGTTTCCCCGTGAACTCAGTTTCAGAAACTGAATTGAAGCCTCCATACTGAACACTGTAGCCCTTGTTTTCCCTGAGAAACAACAGTTTGTTCCTGCAGGCTCCTCTGAAACCAATGGGAGAGTGTGGGATAAAAGGAGGTTTCTCCACCAAAAAGGAGCTGGAACTCAGAACGTTTTGCTGTAATCTCAGCTTCAGAAACTGCACTGACAGTCACAGGCAGCACTCTGTGTCCCCATTTAGCCAGAGCAAGTGCAGTTTTTGCCTAGTTTCCCTGTGCCTTAGATTCAACAAGGACTCTTAGGAAAATTTCACTCTCTTTGTCTGGACAAGTAGAAGAGAATAGCCTCTGTTGTTCAAATGGATACACTCTACCATGAGAGAAGCACAGTGCTTGGTTTAGAACTCTCCAGGGTAGAGAAATAAACCTTGCCAGGTTGATTTCTCAGTTTAGCCGATGGCTATATAGAAGCCAGTGTGAGAGTGTGGGAGAACAGGAGGTTTCTCCACCAAACAAAGAGCTGGAACTCACAAGGTTTTGCTGTGAACTCCGTTTCAGAAACTGATTTGAAGCCTCCATGCTGCACTCTGTAGGTCTTGTTTTCCTGGAGAAACAACACTTTGTTCCTCCTAGGTGCATTGAAATCTAAGGGAGAGTGTGGGATAACAGGAGTTTTCTCCACAAAGCTAGGAGCTGGACAGTTTGTGATAGCTCAATCTTGGAAACAACCCATGTGTCCATCAACTGGAGAGTGGATAAAGAAGATGTGGTTTCTTTATAAAATGGAGTATTACTCTTCCACAAAGAATGACAAGATTGATACATTTAGGTGCAAATGGAGACACCTGGAGGATATACTAATAAGTGAAATCAATAGATCACAGATAGACAATTTCCAGATCTTGTCTTTGGTATGAACACCTGTAGATGCAAATGAGCTCTAGAAAGTATGACAACTTTTATAGAGTTGGAAATTTCTATAGGAAACTTGGTGTGTGAATGTGATGAGGGGAAGGAATAAATATAATACAGAAAGAAAATAAAAGAGCATGTATAAAGGGGGTGAGGAGGTGGTGGTGGGTAGGGATATGGGTAAAAATGAGAATTAACTTTTGTCATATAATGGTACAAATTCCCCAATGTTATACGTGATTTTGAGATGTATATAAATTGTACCAATAAAGAATTCAATTTAAAAAAACTAGGAGCTGGAACTCAGAACTATTTGCTTAATCTCAGCTTTGGAAACTACATTGCACTTCACAGTGAACACTCTTTGTTCCCATTTCAGCCACAGTAACTTCAGTTTATTCCAAGACTTAGGTATAGCAATGGCGATTAGGAAAATATCACCCTTTTTGTAGGTACAAGCAGAGGAGAACTGCATCTATTGTTCTAATGGATACTCTCTAATGTGAGAGAAGCACAGTGCTTGCTTTAGATGTCTCTGGGATAGAGTGCATCTTGCTGGGTTTATTTCTCTGTTTAACCGCTGTCCCCTTTGAAGACAATGGCAGAGTGTGGGAAAACAGGGGGTTTCTCCACCAAACAAGCACTTGAAACTCAGAAGGTTTAGCTCAGAACACAGTTTCAGAAACTGAATTGAATCCTCCAGGGTGCACTCTGTAGCCCTTTTTTTCCCCAGAAACAATAACTTGTTCCTGCAAGCTCCATTGAAATATATCGGAGAGTGTGGGATAATAGGAGGTATCACCACCAAAAAGGGAATTGGAACTCAGAACGTTTTGCTGTGAACTCAGTATCACAAACTGAATTGACTCCTCCATGCTGCACTCTGTAGCACTTGTTTTCCCAGAGAAACAATAGTTTGTTCTTGTGAGTTCCACTGAAACCAGTGAGATATTTTGGGATAATGGGAGGTTTCTCCACCAGACGAGGATCAGGAACTCCAAACTTTTTGATGTTACCTCCGCTTCAGAAACTGCATTGCAGTTCACAACCAACCTTCTGTGTTCCTTTTTTAACCCAGAGAAACATCATTTTATTTGTGCAGGTTCCCTGTGCCTTAGGTATAACAAGGCCCCTTAGGAAAATATCACTCTGTACAGACAAGCACAGGAGAAAAGGCTCTACTATTCACATGTATAAGCTCTGAAGTGAGAGAAGCGCAGGCCTTTCTTCAGAGGTCTCTGGCCTAGAGTGCAGTTTGACGGCTAAACTTCTTCAATTGGCCATTGGCTCTATTGTAGTCAATGGCATAGTGTGCAATAACGGATGGTTTCTCCACCAAAAATGGAGCTGGAACTCTAAAGGTTTTGCTGTGAAGTCAGTTTCAGAAGGTGAATTGAAGCCTCCATGCTGCACTCTGTACCCCTTCTTTTCCCAAAGAAACAAGTTTGTTCCTGCAAGCTCCTTTGAAAATAATGGGAGAGTGTGGGATAGCGGGTGCTTTCTCCACCAAACAAGGACCTGGATCTCAGAACCTTTTGCTGTAAATTCTGTTGTATAAAATGTACTGAAGCCTGCATGCTTCCCTCCGTAACCCTTGTGTTTCTAGAGACAAAACAGTTCCTGTGAGCTCCACTGAAACCACAGGGAAAGTTTGGAGTACCCTGAGGTTTCTGTAACCAAACAAGGAGCTAGAACTCAGCATGTTCTGCTATTATCTCAGCTTCAGAAACTGTATTGCAATTCATAACCAATGCTCAGTGTCCTTTTTCATCCCAGAGAAACTGGAGTTAATTCATGAATGTTCCCGTGACTTAGTTAAAACAAGGCCACATAGGATAATATCCCTTTGTACAGACAACCAGAGAAGAACCGCATCTATTGTTACAATGCATACACTGTAACGTGAGAGAAGAACAATGCTTGCTTGAGAAGTCAAAGACATAAAGAACAGCTTGTCAGCTTTATTTCTCCATTTATCCTCTGACTCTGTTGAAGCCAATGGGACAGTGTGGGAAAACAGGAGGTTTCTCAAGGAAGGAAGGGTCTGGAAATGAGAAGGATCGGCTGTGAACTCAGTTTCAGAAAGTGATTGAAGCCCTACATGCTGCCCTCTGTACTCCTTGTTTTTCTGGAGAAACAACAGTTTTATCCTGAAAGCTCCATTGAAACCAATGGGAGAGCATGGGTTAACAGGAGGTTTCTCCAGCAAACAAGGAGCTGGAACTCAGAACGTTTTGATGTGAACTCAGGTTCTGAAAGTGATTGAATCCTCCATGCTGCACTCTGCGGCCCTTGTTTTCCCAGAGAAAAAGAGTTTTTTTCTACTTAGTTCCACTGAAATCAATGGGAGATTGTTGGTTAATGGGAGGTTTCTCCAGCAAAGAAGCTGGAACTCAGAAAGTTTTTCTGTAACTCAGTTTCAGAAACTGAATTGAAGACTCCATGCTGCACTCTGTACCACTTGTCTCCCCAGAGAAAAAAACAGTTTGTTCCTGCTAGGTCCATTGAAACCAAGCAGAGAGTGTGGGATAACAGGAGGTTTACCCAACAAACAAGGAGCTGGAACCCAGAACATTTGGCTGTTAACTCACTTTCAGAAACTGAACGTAGGCCTCCATGCTGCACTATGTATCCCTCTTTTTCCCATAGAAACAACAGTTTGTTCCTGCAAGATCCATTGAAAACGAATGGGATATTGTGAGATAAGCGGAGGCTTAGCACAAAACTAGGAGCTGGAACTCACAATGTTTTTCTGTGAACTCTGTTTCAGAAACTGAATTGAATCCTACATGCTGCTCTGTACACACAATGTATTCCTAGAGAAACCACAGTTTGTTCCTGCAAGCTCCAATGAAACCTACGGGAGAGGGTGGGATTACAGAATGTTTCTCCCCCCAAAAACGAGCTGGAACACTGAACATTTGGCTGTGAACTCAGTTTCTGAAAATGTACTGAAGCCTACATGCTGCACTCTGTGCACCTTCTTTTCCCAGTGTAACAAGTTTATTCCTACAGGATCCTTTGTAAACAATGGGAGTGTGGGATAACCGGAGGTTTCTCCACCAAACAAGAAGCTGGAACTCAGAACGTTGGGCTGTGAAATCAGTTTCAGAACCTGAATTCATGCCTTCATGGTGCACTCTGCAGCCCTTGTTTTCCTAAATAGCAACATTTGGTTCTTGAGAGTGCCCCTGAAAACAATGGGAGATTGTGGGATACCAGGAGGTTTCTCTAGCAAACAAGGAGCTGGAACTCAGAATGTTTTGCTGCGAACTCAGTTTCAGAAACTGAATTGAAGCCTCCATGCTGCACTCTGTAGCCCTTCTTTTCCCGGAGAAACAACAGTTTGTTCCTGCAAGCTCCTCTGATGCCAGTGGGAGAGTGTGGGCCACCAGGAGGTTTCTCCACAAAAAAAAAAAAAAAGCAGGAACTCAAAATTTTTGCTGTGATCTCAGCTTCAGAAACTGTATTGCTGTTCACAGGCAGCACTCTGTGTCCCCATTTTAGCCAGAGCAAGTGCAGTTTATACCTACTGTTTCCCTGTGCCTTAGATCCAACAAGGCCGCTTAGGAAATTATCACTCTTTTTTTCTGGACAAGTAGAGGAAAATCTTCTCTGTTGTTCAAATGGATACACTATACCGTGAGAGAAGCACAGTGCTTGCTTTAGAACTCTCCAGCCTAGAGAAATAAAGGTTGCCGGATTATTTCTCCATTTAGATGATATCTCTATAGAAGCCAATGTGAGACTGTGGGAGAACAGGAGGTTTGTCCACCAAACAAAGAGCTGGAACTCACAAGCTTTTGCTTTGAACTCAGTTTCAGACACTGAATTGAAGCCTCCATGCTGCACTCTGTAGACCTTTATTTCCCGGAGAAACAACACTTTGTTCCTGCTAGGTCCATTGAAACCTAAGGGAGAGTGTGAAATAACAGGAGGTTTCTCCACAAAACTAGTAGCTGCAACTCAGAAACTTTTGCTTTAATCTCAGCTTCAGAAACTGCATTGCACTTCACAGCCAACACTCTGTGTCCCCATTTCAGCCTTCTGCAGTTTATTCCTGCAGGTTCCCTGTGCCTAGGTATAACAAGGACTCTTAGGGATATATCACTCTCTTTGTAGGTACAAGCAGAGGAGAACTGCATCTATTTTTCATATGGATACTCTCTAATGTGAGAGAATCACAGTGCTTGCTTTAGAAGTCCCCGGGATAGAGTGCCACTTGCCAGCTTTATTTCTTCGTTTAGCCACTGTCTCCTTTGAAGCCAATGGGAGAGTGTGGAATAACAGGAGGTTTCTCCACCAAACACGCACCCGGAACTCAGAACGTTTAGCTCAGAACACAGTTTCAGAAACTGAATTGAAGCCTCTAGAGTGCACTCTGTGGCCCTTGTTTCCCCAGAAACAATAACTTGTTCCTTCAAGCCTTTGAAATATATTGGAGAGTATAGGATAATAGGAGGTATCACCACCAAAAAGGGAACTGGAACTTAGAACGTTTTGATGTGAACTCAGTTTCAGAAACTTCATTGAAGCCTCCATGCTGCACTCTTAGCCCTTGTTTTCCTGGAGAAACAACAGTTTCTTCCTGCAAACTCTACTGAAACCAAAGTGAGAGGGTGGGATAACAGGATGTTTCTCCAGCAATCAAAGAGCTGGAACTCAGAACGGTTTGCTGTGAACTCAGTATCACAAACTGAATTGACGCCTGTATGCTGCACTCTGTAGCACTTGTTTTCCCAGAGAAGCAACACTTTGTTCTCGTGAGTTACACTGAAACCAATGGGAGATTGTGGGATAATGGGAGTTTTCTCCACCAAAAGAGGATCAGGAACTCCAAACATTTTGATGTTACCTCCGCTTCAGAAAGGGCATTGCAGTTCACAAACAACCTTCTGTGTCCCTTTTTATTCCAGAGAAACAGCAGTGTATTTGTGCAGGTTCCCTGTGCCTAGGTATAACAAGGCCACTTAGGATACTATCACTCTGTACAGACAAGCACAGGAGAACCGTGTCTACTATTCATATGTATACCCTCTGAAGTGAGAGAAGCACAGGGCTTGCTTCAGAGGTCCCCAGCCTAGAGTGCAGCTTGCCGGCTATACTTCCTCATTTAGCCATTGGCTGTATTGTAGCCAATGGCAGAGTGTGGAATAACAGGTTGTTTCTCCACCAAAAACGGAGCTGGAACTCCGAAGTTTTTGCTGTGAACTCAGTTTCAGAAGGTGAATTGAAGTCTCCATGCTGCACTTTGTAGCCCTTGTTTTCCCAGAGAAACAACAGTTTGTTCCTGCTAGGTCCATTGAAACCAAAGAGAGAATGTGGGATAACAGGAAGTTTCTCTACCAAACAAGGGCCTGGAACTCATAAAGTTTTGCTGTGAACTCAGTTTGAATAACTGAATCGAGGCCTCCATGTTCTACACTGTACCCCTCTTTTTCTCATAGATACAACAGTTCGTTCTTGCAAGATCCATTGAAAATGAATGGCACATTGTGGGATAACAGGAGGTTTGTCCACCAAACAGGGAGCTGGAACTCAGAACATTTTGCTGTGAATTCAGTTTCAGAAACTGAACTGAATCCTACATGCTGCTGTCATACGCCTTGTATTCCCAGAGAAACAACAGATTTTTGCTGCAATCTCCAATGAAACCCATGGGAGAGTGTGGCATAACACAATATTTCTCCACCAAAAAAGGAGCTGGAACTCCGAATGTTTTGCTGTGAACTCAGTTTCCGAAACTGTATTGAAGCCTACATGCTGCACTCTATACCCCATCTTTTCCCAGACAAACAACAGTTTCCTCCTCCAAGCTCTGTTGAAACCAGTGAGAGAGTATGGGATAACAGGAGGTTTTTCCACCAAACAATGAGGTGGAACCTGGAACGTTTTCCTTTGTACTCAGTTTCAGAAACTGCACTTCCTTGTACACCCTAACACTGTGTCCTTCTTTGTAACACAGAAACAACAGTTTATTCCTGTCGGTTCCCTTTTCCTATGGTATACAATGCCTCTTAGGAAAATATCTCTCCCGCTGTGCAGAGAAGCATAGGGAACTGCATTTATTGTTCAAATGGATACACTCCAAATTGATAGAATCACAGTGCTTGCTTCAGAGAGACTCTGGCCTAGAAGTGCAGTTTGCTTCTTTGATTTCTCCTTTTGCCCAGAGGTCCATTTGAGCCAACATGAAAGTGTGGGATAACTTGAGGTTTCACCACGAAACAAGGAGCTCAAATTCAGAAGGTTTCTATCTGAACTTAATTTTAGATAGGGTATTGACACGTACATTCTGCACTGTGTACCCTGCTCTTTGCCGGGGCGGGGGGGACTTTGTTCCTGCAAGCTACATTGAAACCAAAGCGAATGTGTAGTAAAAAAGGAGGGTTCTCTACCAAAGAACGTGCTGGAACTCAGAATGTTTTGCTGTGAAATCAGTTTCAGAAAGTGTATTGACATGTACACCTGCACTGTGTATCACCTGTTTGGCCAGAGAAACAACAGTTTGTTCCTGTGAGGTCCAATAAAACCAATTTGAGTGGGTAGAATAACAGGAGTTCCCACCAGGAAACAAGGTGCTGGAAATCAGAATGTTTTGCTGTGAACTCAGTTTCAGAAGCTGAATTGACATGTTCACCCTGCACTCTGTAGTCTCATATTCTGAAGAAAGAAAAAACAAAACTTTGTTCTTGTAAGTTCATGTGAAACCAATAGCAATGTGTTGCACAACAGGAGGTTTCTCCACCATACTATGAGCTTCAACTAAGAAAGTTTTGCTGTGAATTCAGTTTCAGAAGCTGACTTGTCATGTACACCTGCAATCTGATTCACATGTTTTGCCAGAGAAATAATAGTTTATTCCTGAAAGCTCCTTTGAAACCAATGTGTATGGGTCGCATAACAGGAGGTCTTCCAGCGAAAAAGGAGGTGGAACTCTGAACTTTACTTGTGAACTCAGTTCCAGAACCTAAATTGACATGTGTACCCTGTACTCTATAGTCTCTGATTCTACAGGGAAAAAACAGTTCGTTCTTGTAAGCTCATGTGAAACCAGTGGTAATGTGTTGCACAAAAGGAGATTTCTCAACCAAACTAGGAGCTTCTGTTTAGAAAGTTTTGTTGTAAACTCAGTTGCAGAAACTTAATTTAAATGTACACCTGCACTCTGATTCACATGTTTTGCCAAACAGCAGTTTATTACTGGAAGCTCCTTTGAAAGCAATGTGAATGTGTAGCATAACACAAGACATCTAGCAAAAAAGGAGGTGGAACTCCTAACGTTTAGCTGTGAACTCAGTTACCGAAACTGAATTGACATGTACACCCTGCACTCTGTATGCCCTGTTTTGCCAAAGAAACAACAGTTTGTTCCTGCAAGCTCCATTGAAAACAAAGTGAATAGGTAGAATAGCAAGACATCTGTACTGCAAACCAGGAGCTGGACTGAGATGGTTTTACTGTGAACTCAGTTTCACAAACTGAAATCACAT
>PVIC010035740.1:0-18918 GCA_004025085.1 Thryonomys swinderianus
AAGGAAGGAAGGAAGGAAGGAAGGAAGGAAGGAAGGAAGAAGGAAAGAAAGAAAGAAAGGAAGGAAGGAAGAAAGAAAGGAAGGAAGGAAGGAAGAAAGAGAAAGAAAGGAAGGAAGGAAGGAAGAAGGAAAGAAGGAAGGAAGGGAAAGAAGAAAGGAAGAGAAAGAAGAAAAGAAAAGAAAAAATCTTTTCAAAACAGCAAGAGATGATGGAAAATCAGTCCAACAGCTGCTGGATGATGTAAAGAAGAATAATATAAGATTGATAGTCTTGGCAGGGAATGTAACTCAGTGGTGCCACACCTGCTGGAGAAGGATTGGTAACCACAGGTCTTGAATTCAATCTCTGGTACTGAAAAAAAAAATGGCATAAGAAATTTCTTCACAGAAGTAATGGCAGGAATTTCCCAAGGAGAGAAAAGGAATTTAAAATACAAATAAGTGAAAAATGTAGAATTCCAACTAGCCATGATTAAAAAAAAAAAACACCAAGGCATATAGTGGTCAAGATTCCAGAAATTAAACACAAGTACAGAATATTAAAGCTATTAAAGAAATAAATCACCTATAAAGGAAAGCCCACGTGAATCATAACAGACTTCTCAGCACAAACTCTCAAGTCAGAAAGAGTGTGGAGTAAATTATTTCAAGCTGTGAAAGAAAGCAACCTCCCACCCAGACTGATGTATCCCACAAAACTATCTTTTAAAACTGATGAAGAAATAAAATAACCTCCATTGCAAAGAACACCTAAAGAAATTTATAACCATCAAACCAGCACCATAAAATGCTTTGAATGACATTCTAGAAAGTGATAATGAGGACTATGACTCCATGAACCCTGTGAGAATGAATCTACCAGGCAAGGAAAGTAATTAAATGGGCTGTGTGTGTGAGGCACAACAGGAAAATAACATGACAAGGATAAATCAATACATATCAGTTATAACCACCAATGTAAATGGTCTCAATTCAGTAGTCAAAAGAAACAGACTGGCAGAATGGATCAAGAAGCAATCCTCCTCCAAAAATATGCTGCATATAAGAAACACAATTAAGTACACATAGAATGAAGTCAAAGGATGGAATATAATACTCCATGCAACAGGAGCCAATAAAAAAGCAGAGGTATTCTATCTGCAGACAACATGGATTTCAAGCAAGAGTGATTAAGAAAGACAAAGAAGCTCAGTACATTCTTATAAAAGGAATAATCCAAAAGGAAGAGATAACAAACATAAATATGTAAGCACAAATATATAAAATATTAACAGAATAAAAAATCAAATAAGTGCTAAAACTATTGTAATGGGGAAGTCTCACTGCCCCATTATCATAAATACACAGAGCAGCTATACAAAAATTCAATAAAGAAAAATGAGACCTAAACCAAACTTTTGAATAAATGGATTTAGCATTTATCTACAAAGTGTGATATCCCAAGACATCAGAATATACAATCTTCTCAGCTGCACACAGGAAAATCTCCAGCAGAGACCATATACTAGGTCAAATAAAATGTTTACATACATGCAAATGAATTGAAATTATTGCATGCATATTATCATACTATGGAGCATTATAATTGGAAATCAATGGCAAAAGAAAGCACAGAAAATGTAAAACACCCTCCTGAACAATCAACACATCAGAAATGAAATTAAAGAAGAATTTAGATAGTTTCTATAATTAAATGATAATGTCAGTACAACATACTAGAATGTATGAGATGCAATGAAAGTAGTCTTACAAGGGAAATTTAACACTAGTAACTTTCACATCAGAAAAACAGACTGAGCTCAAATAACCTTAATCTTCTAGATTCTAGAAGAATCTCAATCTTCTCGAAAAAGAAGAGGAGGTGAAGACCAAAGATTGTATGAGGGGGGAATTTATAATGATTAGAAATAAGGCAATGGAAACTGAAAAAAACTACAAAGAATTGATGAATCAAAGAGACAATTCTTTGAAACATTAAGTAAAAGTGACAAACCCTTAGCCAACTTCATCAAAAAAAAGGAAAGACTCAAATCCATGCAATTAGGAATGAAAAAAGTGAAATCCCAACAGATACAGCAGAAATTCATAAGATCATCAGTACCTACTTTGAGAACCTTATTCTAAGATGGAAAACACAGAGAAATGAACAGATTTCTACAGACGTATGAATTACCAAACTGAATCAAGAAGATACAAAAATTCTAAATAACCCAGTATCAATAACAGAAACTGAAGATCTAATTAAAAACCCACCAAGAAAGAAAAGCTCAGGTTCTCACAGATTCACTGCTGAATTCTAAAAGAAATTTAGAGAAGACCTAATGATGCTACTTTTCAAACTCGTTAATGAAAAGGAAAAGGAAGCAATATTCCCAAACTCACTCCTGGAAGGAAGCATTATCCTGATACCAAAACCAGAGAAGGATCCAACCAAAAGAGAGTTACAGATCAATCTTTCTAATGAATATAGATGCAAAAGTCCTCACTATGATACTGGAAAACAGAGTGCAGTGAATCATCAAGATTACATACCACAACCAAGTAGAATTCATCATAGCAATGCAGGCCTGGTTCAACATTAACAGAGCAGTAAAGGTGATTTACCATATAACAGAACCAAGAACAAAAACCACATCTCAATAAATGCAGAAAAAGCATTTGGTAAAGTTCAAGACCCACTCATGATAAAAAACCTTACAGAAAATTGGAAAAGAATTTTACCTCAAGCTGATAAAAGCTATCTATGACAAGCCAACAGCCAACATCATACTAAATGAAAGTTTTCACTTTAAATCAGGAACAAGATGAGGATGCCCACTATCACCACTCTTACAAAATATAGTTCTGGAAACATTAGCCAGGGCAATTAGACAAGAGAAATGAGCACAGGAAAGGAAGAAGTTAAATTACCATTATTTGTGAATGACTGATACTCTAAATAGAAGGCCCCCAATACTCTATTAAAAGACTTCTATATTTAATAACTAAATACAGTAGCATAACTGGATACAAAGTCAACATTCGAAAACCAACAGCATTCCTGTACACAAATAACAAACTCACTGAGAGAAATTAGGGAAACAACATCTTTCATAATAGCATCAAAGAAAAAAGAAATAGAAATACTTAGGAAGTAATTGAATGGGGGAAGTAAAAGACTTTTATACTAAAAACTACAGTACTCTGAAAAAGGGAATTCAAGAGGATATTAGAAAATGGAAATATATTTATTGTTCTTGGGTAGGAAGAATCACTATAGTGAAAACAGTTACACAAATTTAACACAATCTTGGTAAAAATATCAATAGCATATCTCACAGAATTAAAGAGAATAATCCTAAAATTTACTTGGAACCAGAAGATACCTAGAATAGCAAAAGCAATTATGGGCAACAAAGGCAAGGCATGAAATATCACAATCCCTGACTTGAAATTATACCACAAAGTTACTGTGACAAAACAGTATAGTACTGACAATCAATCAATCTATCTGATCCAAAGATCAAAGGAACAGATTAGAAGATGAAAAAATACTGCAAACACTCTCAGCCACCTTATCTTAGAGAAAGGGCTGAACACCCTCACTGGAAGCAATATAGCTGCTTTAATAAATGGTATTGGAAAAACTGGCTTTCCACACGCCAAAGAGTAAACTTTAACTTGTATCTCTCACCATGCACTAAACTAAATTTGAAGTGGATCAAAGATCTAAATATTAAAGCAGAAACATTAAATCTGCTGGAAGATAGAATAGGTACAAATCTTGGAAGACCCTTCACTGCTGGTGGGAGTGTAGACTGCTGCAACCACTGTGGAAATAAGTGTGGAGATTCCTCAAAAAACTAATACTAGAGGTTCCATTTGACTCACCTATTCCTCTTCTTAGTGTCTTCCCAAAGCAATTAAAAGCAACATATCACAGAAACATATGTACACCGATGTATAAAATGACATGATGTGTAATAGCTAAATCTTGGAAACAGCCTAAATGCCTATCAAGTGATGAATGGATAAAGAAGATGTGGGTTTCTTCTCCAATGGAGTACTATTATGTTGTTAAAAGGGTAAACTTGAGAGATTGCTAGCTAAATAGTTGGTCCTTGAGACCATACTCAAGTTATATAAACCAGACACGCATTTTTAAAAATAACATTATTTCTCTGTGTGAGTAACTAAAAGAATAAATAAGGAACCAAAAGGATGTGTGGAGTGGGGAGGTTGGGAAGGAAAAGGGGTTGAAAAAGCACTTAAAGATTTGTTATATATAAATACCAATTTCCCACAAGGAATGCAAATATTATGTACTACCTACATGTACTAATAAACTAAAAATGATAAAAAAAATAGAAAAAATACTAGACATTTGGTATAAGAAAAATAGTGAATTTTTTTTTTTTTTGAGAGAGGGTCTCGCTTTGTAGTTCAGGCTGGCCCTGAGCTCACTATGTAGCCCAGGCAAACCTTGAACCCAGCAATCCTCCTGCTCCGCCTCCCAAGTGTTGGGATTACAGGCGTCAGCCACCACACCTGGACATTGTGGTCTGTGTCACTGATTGCTGGTGGGCATGAGTCACCACAACCAGTATTGTTGTATGTGGTTACCAGGGATCAAATTTAGGACCTTGAGCTTGCTAGGAAGGCACTGGAACCACTGAGCTAAATCTCCAGCCCTGAAAAATAGTGAATTTTAATTTCAGTGTTAGCAAGCTATACTCTCCTTGATATTTAAAAACTTGAGAAGCTTTAGTCATAACATATACTGAAACAGGCTTAGGTAAGCTGTACCATACATCAGAGCAACTTTTCATACAGTTAATTTTCTTCATACAGTTAATTTTTTTTTTTTTTGAGACAGGGTCTCGCTTTGTAGTTCAGGCTGGCCCTGAGCTCACTATGTAGCCCAGGCAAGCCTTGAACTCAGCAATCCTCCTGTCTCTGCCTCCCGAGTGCTGGGATGACAGGCGTGAGCCACCACACCCAGCACTTCATATAGTTAATTTTAAAAATAAGTCAAAATTGGAATGAAGAAAGATATTTGTCCCTTTTTTAGGCACTGTAATATTACAAGTGAATACTAGAATCTGGGCTAGAGAAACAGCCTGATTCAACTGTCATACCTACATTTAGCCTCAGTTTAAGTGTTTACCATTACAATTCTGATCAATAAATAAGATGGTGAGCCATGCATTTTTAAATTCTCTCTTTAATAAAACCTTAATGAGTAAAGGCTCTTAACATCATAACAGGTTCTCTGCTTTGTCCTGCTTACTTGAAGGAATTCAAGCTAAGAATATTAGGAAGCTCTAGGTAAACTCATAATGTTTTATTAATTTACTCAACAAGTGTTTACAGAACATCTGTTATGAATATCTACTAGTCTACTATGTTGGGATAATAAAGAGGATAAATACTGTTTTTGCCATATGTGAAGACCACATAAATTACACATTACATAATAATAAGGGTTAAACATGACAACATTTATAATCCAAGACTATTGAAATTAATTCACTCACTTAATCCTCTTGAGAGGCGTATAAAGTACTAGTACATATTACCTACTTTTTTTTTTGAGACAGGGTCTCACTTTGTAGTTCAGGCTGGCCCTGAGCTCACTATAGTAGCCCACGCAAGCCTCAAACTCAGCAGTCCTCCTGCCTCTGCCCCCCAAGTGCTGGGATTACAGGCGTGAGCCATCATGCCTGACATATTACCTACTTTTAACAGACAACCTGTGGCGCAGAGTTACCTGCTCCATAAGGTATAGGTATTAGTTAGGTTTCAAATACAAGCAATCTGAATCCAGAGTCTACAAACTATATTATACAGCCTTAAGCCTCAGTGTAATGCTAAATAATGTAAAGCTATATTTAAAATACAAGCTGAGATGGAAAAGCACTGTGAACTGAATCTGTAACTTTGTTTCAATTCTAAGCTTCACATTATAAGATAATGTAACAACATATTTATTTATGCTTTTGGGGGGGGTACATGGTTATTTAAATTAAGTACTTCCTGCTCATCTAAAAAAGACATAACCTAACAAGTAAAAACGGCTGCCCTTTTGAACAACATAAAGGTAGACTGTACAGAGGAAAAAAACAGAGAAAGGTACAGAAAAGTAAATAGGATCTAGTAATTAGAGTGCCATTATATGACATCATTAATGTAATTATTGGACACTATATCTTACGGCCTGTAGAAATTAATTTACTCCTTACAAACACCATGGTTACTGGTATATTCATTTCACAGGTGAAGGAACTAAAGAACACAGAAGTTTTACATATAGGTTTGGTTTTCTTTTTTGAGACAGGGACTCACTAGGTACCTCAGGCTGGCCTTGAACATACTATGCAGCCCAAACTGTCCTTGATCTTAATTCTGCCTGTCTCTGCTTCCTGAGTGCTGGGATTATAGGCAAGGGCCAGCATACCTGGTTCATAGAGGGTGGTATAAACTGCCCAATGCCATGTAGCATACTGCAGCATATAGAGTAAAAGTTATATTTTTTTCTTAATATAAAAATGAGAAATTGGACCAGAGATTTAGCTCAGTGGTTTTGGCACCTGCCCAGCAAGCACAAGGTCCTGAGTTCGATCCCAGTAACCACATATCAGACATTGTGACTCATGCCCACCAGTAATCACTACATATACCACAATTCTGGGTATGGTGGCTCACACCTGTAATCCTAGCACTTGGGAGGCAGAGGCAGGAGGATTGCTGTGAGTTCAAGCTTTGCCTGGACTACATAGTGAGCTCAGGGCTGGCCTGAACTACAAAGCGAGACCCTGTCTCAAAAAAAAAAGAAAAAGAGAAATTTATGGAAGTAACAATATGAAGTGCAGAAAGAGAAATTTATTTTATCTCTATAAGTTTTAAAGAGCCTTATATATGACTTTACATCACAGACATTAAAAAATGCCTCAAACTTCCAAAAGTGTATTTGGCTATGGATTTCTCCTTAGATTCTTCCTTCTACTCTCAGCAGTTTTATATTGTTCCCTCCACCAGCAAAGAGTTTGAAGTACTGTTCAGGAAAGCAAAAAAGCAGAATCATTTTACAACAGATTTGTGATTCCACATATCCATATACAAACTTTTTTGTTTTGTTTTGTTTTTTGGCAGAACTGGAGATTGAACTCAGGACCTTACACTTTCAAGGCAGCTGGCAGCACCACAAAGCCACATCTCTGGACTTGTATACAAACTTGAAAATAGCTCCTAAAATCATTGAAACCTCATCTTCCATAAAAGTTACATAATACCATCCTGATTAACCTATCATCTTTCATATTGATTGTTATTCATCCTTTGTCTCTTCATCTGTCTGTGTCTCCATCTCCCGGGAAGTGAACCCAGAACCTTTGCACTTTGCTAAGTCCTCAGTCCCATCCCTCTGTTTTTTTGTAACATGGTCTTACTAAGCTGCCAATTGCCCAGGCTAGCTTTGAATTTGTGATCCTCCCAGAACACTGGGTTACAGGTATGCTTTTAAATTGATATTTCTTAAGGTTTAGTTGTTGACCCCCTAAGAGTTAAGAAAAAATCCTAGAGTAGAGTACTGATCTTTTATGCTAAAGTTCTTAATGGATAACCCAATGACATCTTGCTTTCTTCATTTATAACTGTAATAAATTCAAAGTACTAATGAAAAGATAAAATAAGCAAAAATACAAAAATGAAATGTAATAAATATTACCACAAACAAATGTAGTAAATGTTCAGGAAAATTTACTTCTTTCCTATTCAATTGTCATTCTTAAGAATCTTACCTACTCATACTTTTTAACTATACTTTCTATAGGTACAGCTTTCAAGTTTGTAGTTTAAGAGTTATTTATTTTTAAATCTTAAAATTACATTTTCTCGGGCCGGGGGGTTAGCTCAGTGGTTCTGGCGCCTGCCTCGCAAACACAAGGACCTGAGTTCGATCCCTGGTAACCACATATAATGCTGGGCGTGGAGACACGCCCACCAACAATCAACACCGCATACCACAATGCTGGACGTGGTGGCTCACGCCTGTAATCCCAGCACTCGGGAGGCAGAGACAGGAGGATTGCTGAGTTTGCGGTGGCTTGCCTGGGCACCATAGTGAGCTCAGGGCCAGCCTGAACTACAAAGCGAGACCCTGTCTCAAAAGAAAAAGAAAAAAAAAATTACACTTTCTCTGGTATACAGCTATTACCTTGCTTATCTGAAAATCAGCTGTCCCAATCTCCTTATTTCTACTAACAAGGCCACTGGTTCCCATTCTTAAAATATTAAATCATCTGTGATGTAACTTTCACTTTATTGGCTGCTATAACTAGTCAGTAAATTGTTTTTCAAAGCCTTTTTCCCTTTGTTCCTTTTGCACTGCTATTATCTTATTTTAACCTTGCCTTCTATGCCATATGAACTGATATATTTACCATTTGAATATATCTTATACTTTCTGGCTTTCAAGTTTTTAATTTTCAAGTCACTTTATCATTTTACATTCTAATCCACATAATAAACATACTTTTTCTTTTACTTAATAAAAACACATAGTCAGGTATAGAGATGCCTGCTCACAAACCCAGAACTCTGGGAGGCTCAGGTAGGAGAGTGTCAAGTTCGAGTTCAGTTTAGAGAACTTAGTGAGACCTTATCTGAAAATAAAAATAAAAAGGGTTAGGAATATACCTCTGTGTTTAGGGTTTAGGTTCAACTTTCAATCCTCCATACCACAAACAAAACAAAAACCATTAATCTGTAAAATATTAAAGTGTAATTTATCTAGAGAATCCTGGTAGACTACCATTTTGCCATAATCTTCTGGAATGCCAAGAAGAGTACTGTCATACTTTGTTATGCACGATTACCTACTCTTCTTTTCTTTGAAACAATGTAATTTTCTTTAGTCAGTTAGGTGTGATTTCTGATTTGTACAACTTACAAAAGATGGGGAAAAGAGAAAAGACTGATTGTTATATAAATGTTAGAGAAGCTAAGCAGTTAAAAGAGTTCCTTTATCACAAGATTTCTTAGAGCTTTAAAAATGCCAAATTGTTAACTTTTCCATCATCATTTTTCTATTTCAGACATGATGGGTTCATTTCTCATCCCTATGGGTTAACTCAACTACAAACCACTTCGTGGTTTTTGAACTGTGTAAGACCTTTATCTTCAGCTAGATTCATTTTTTTATCCTTACCTCTTAATTTTCTATATTTGGAAAGATAGCTTCTTTTACTTCAAGATCTCTATTTTTAGAATGATACGCAGACCAGGTAATCTAAGTAGTTTATTTAAGTAGCCAATTTACAAGAGAAAATGTGAGACATATTTCTACAGAAAAATTTTAATTGTGGTGGTACATTTTTATGCTAAAACTAAAATAAATGTAGATTTTTATTTTTCTTTCTTTCTAGTACCAGGGATTGAACTCATGACCTTATGCTTGGAAGGCAGATGCAGTGCCACTGAGCTAAAGTCTTAGCTAAATGTAGACTATTTTTTTTTTTTTTTGAGACAGGGTCTCGCTTTGTAGTTCAGGCCGGCCATGAGCTCACTATGTAGCCCAGGCAAGCCTTGAACTCAGCAATCCTCCTGTCTCTGCCTCCCGAGTGCTGGGATTACAGGCATGAGCTACCATGCCCGGCACAAATGTAGACTATTTTAAAATGAAAGGGAGAGGGAGAGGGAAAGAGGGAGGGAGAAAAGGAGAGGAGAGAGGAGAGACTCCCAAGGATTTCCAGGTTTTTGCTTTTGGGTTATACATATACTTTCTTCACAAGCACTGAAATTTTTCTGCCCTCAAGGTATTCCCATGGGAAAAGTCCAACAAAGTCTGATGTAGGGCAGTGGAAAGGAAGAGTAGAGAAGGAAAGTATGACTAAGAGAACAGTTCTTCCAGGGCAAATACCATACAGGCTGCTTTGTATATGCTACCTTAATGCCTACAATGATGCTACAAAGATGTATTGTTTCATTAACAGAAGAGAAACTAAAGAAAAACTGACATTTCCCAAACAACCAAACTTACAGTGGTGAACATATTTTACCATATAAGGTTGGAAATATAAAGAATATACATATATCATTGAAATTTTGTGGTTGATTCTTATGAGAATAACTAGCATCTACTCTTTTAAAATAATTTATCACTAATTTAATTACTTTAGTCTATAAAAATTCTGATGGTAATAATGTTCATATTTCCTAGGAAAAGCTTATCAGTGGTATTAACAAATCCCCAGATATTCAGAAGTCTTACTAAGATGGCATGTTTAAATTTTAGTCAATAAAAATTACATTAAAACAGAAATACTAAACTTGTGCAAAACAGGTTAGATAGAACTCTTGGAGACATTGGCTTAGGGAAAGACTTTATGAACAAAATCTCTATAACATGAGAACTAACAGGAGGAATCAACAAAATGGGCTCTCATCAAAGCTTCTGCACAGCGAAAGAAACCACCAGCAGAGCAAAAAGGCACCCAACGATATGGGAAAACATTTTTACCAGCTGTTTCTCAGATGAAGGGCTACTATCTATAATATATAAAGAGCTTTAAAAATCAGCCCCCAAATTTAAGGATCCAGTTCAGAAATGGGCAGCTGAAATGAACACACTTTTCAGAGGGAGAAATAAAAGCAGCTAAGAAACATATGAAGAAATGCTAAATATCATTGGTCATTGGAGAGATGCAGATGAAAACAACACTGAGATTTCATCTCACACCACAAAGATTAGCTTCTACTGTGAAATTAACCAGCAACAAATGCTGGTGAGGCTGCAGGGAGGAAGGAACCCTTCTCCACTGTAGGTGGGAATGTAGATTGGTGCAACCACTGTGGGTATCAATGTGGAGATTCCTCAAAAAACTGTGATTAGAGGTCCCATTTGACTCTGTTATTCCCCTGCTAAGGACATACACAAAAGAATTACAAGATTCATATCACAGTGACATATGTGCACCCATGTTTATAGCAGCTCAGTTTGTGATAGCTAAATCTTGGAAATAACCCAAATGCCCATCAACTGGAGACTGGATAAAGAAGATGCAGTTTTAAAAAAATAAAATGTAGTATTACTCTGCCATAAAGAATTATAAGTTTGAGTCATTTATACTCAAATGGATATACCTTGAGGAGATATTTTAAGTGAAATAAATAGGTTACAGATATGTAAATACTGTATCTTTTCTCGGGTATGAGAATCTGGAGATGTAAATGAGTTCTAGAATGTATGACAGTGAAATAGAAAACATTAAAAGGGAAAAGGGTAGGGGTAAGTAACAAGGGGAAAGAAAAAATGTGATTGTAAAAAAGGGAAACAAAGTATATGTATATAAGGGGTGTAGGGGATATAGGGTGGGTAGGGGAATGGGAAAAATGATAATTAAATCAGATCATAAACTGGTGCAAATTCTAAATGTTGAGTGTAATTATGACGTGTATATAAAATATACTAATAAAGAATTCAATTGAAAGAATTTAGGAGGGGCTTGGCCCTTTTCTATTTATGATTTTATGTGAATATTATTTATTCACTAGTACATTTCCTCCTGAATAGAGGTAATGTCTATCATCAACTAAGATTTCAGCAATTATTTTCATTTTACATGAATAACTGTGAAAACTTTTAAAAGTTTTTTTCAGAAAGTTTATTCTCAAATGTGAATTATTTTGAAATTTAGGCTTTTTTTCACCCCATAGAACACTACCACTTAAATATGCAGCTTGAATCTTTTTACAACAAATAAACTCTACTTAAAGAAAGCTAACATAAATACTGGGTATGGTTGGCTCATGCCTATAATCCCAGCACTCAGGAGGCAGGGGCAGAAGATGGCTGTGAGTTCAAGGCTTGCCTGGACTACATGGTGAGCTAAGGGGCCAGCCTGAACTACAAAGCAAGACCCTGTCTCAAAAAAAAAAAAAAAAAAAAGCTAACATATGATATAGAGATTTGTCAGATCAACTTAATAAGGATTGATCACTATAAAAAGTCTTACACAATCTCCAAAAATAAGGAGTGAATTTAAATCTCCTAAAATAAATAAATTTTAAATTAGCTAATTTACAAATAAATGAATAGATTTATATATAACCTTTTAGAAATATGTATTGGTTAATGCCCCAAGCATGAGAAAATATCAACAAACATGCCAAAAAAGATTATGTGAAAATGAATAAATCCACTGTTTAAAAAAATACTAACATTTAAAAGTATCTAGATTGATCTTTGTAACTATTAAGAAGAATTATGGCTTCAGAGATGGTGGAACACAAAATCCTTTGTTGCATACACACACAGACATACACACACACACACACATTTGTGAGAATAAACTGCCAACAAAGGAGAACTGATTTATAATGTGCACACTTATTAAATATTTATAAATTTTAGAAACTTGTATTTTTAATCTGCATGGCCATAATGAAATTGTGCCTATTATTTTATTTGATCTGTTAATTATAGATAATACAAGCAAAATCTTTTTAATATGACTGAATATAAAGGATTATTTTTAATTACCCTTAAATATATCAATTCTCCCTACTTAAAGTTTTCTTAAACACTGAAGAAATGAAAAGATAAGCAGCCAAAACTATCAAAAATGATAGGGCTAGAACTCAAAATATATAATAAAAAATAACAGAACCGTTTCTTCCCTAATTGTGAAAATTAATGAACTGAGTCATAAGCATATATTTGGAGCAGTATGCATTTAAGAAGAGCAACTCAGGAAGATAAATAACTGAAAGAGTAAGCCCAGGAGAAAGTGTTTTTTTTTTTCTTTTTTCTTTGAGGGGACTAAAAAACTAGTCTAAATATTCCAATTTTGAGAAATCAAATTCTCATTTCTACCACATTTCTAAGTTATCATGATAGCTGAATAACTAAAGAGAAAAAATAGTTAAAAGCCAGAAAAGTCTTTTGACAAAATTCAGTCTGTAAATTCAATTTAACTTTAAGTTGATAATTACCAAATGATTTATAAACCGAAGCAAAAAAGGTAAGTTTGCTAATATAGCCTGAACTTAACTGAGAAAAACAAGGCAAAAAAAAAAATCGTAACTAGTAAATGATGTGAAGTTTCCAAAAAAACTCCTTTAACAACCATTTATTTGGAAACATTCCAGTTAATTACATGATTTGATGTAGTAAATGAAGCATACTTATAAAATTTCAAGTTTCTATACTATATTTTAAAAAATATTTTACTTAGAAAGATACTGCAATAAGAAGTAGAGATCTACTCTGGAATATATTTTAGAAGAAAAGAATCTGACCTTCACATTTACATTTTAAAAATGAATTAACAGCTATCTTTGCAATTAATGTTTACTTTTTTAAAGTATAAAACAATTTTAAAGGTTCACAATACATAAAATTATAAAGTAAAAGAACACACAGAATTAAATAAATATACCTAATGACAATTTCTTAATGGCTTCTCTGGAAAATAAATGTCAAATTCTCTTAGGCTACATTTCTTCTCTTATAAAGCTCAAAATAGGACTTAAAACTGAGAAATCCATGTAACACAATAAATCTACTCATCATACTTACAGGTTTTAATTTTTCTTCCTCATTAGTCAACACTGTAGTTTTTCTCCCTTTTCAGGCTTATTCACTGGTCATGTTGTTATCAGACCTGACACATCAGTAATGATCCACACTTCAATCTTCTCCAGCCAGCTCTTCACTCTGCCCAGAACTTACTATACATTACAGGTGACAATTCTTACAGCAGATGTTGGCTCTAGTCCCAAAGCACAAGAGATGCTCCCAAAGGGGCTAAAAACCCCAAACAACATCACCTGCTTCTTTTGTATCCAGAGAAATATTGCGGTTGTTTTGAATAACTAATGGTTTCATGAAAGCTTATACAGATGAGCTCTTCTCATTAAATCACTTGACATAGCTTATTTTTTCAAAATACTGCAGCAACTACAGATATTATTATTCCATCAGGAAGAAGAAATATTTTTATACAAGTTTTCTCTGTGGCGCAGTTTATCCTTTTGTTAGAGCAAATTTCTGGAAGAACTGGTTCTTTAGGTTCTAATGGCGCAGCATTAACAGAGTGAATGATTCACGGATGTTCTTCTTAACATTCAGGAGTAACACGGAAGGCTAGCAGTACAGCCTAGGTCCAGAGCTGATGAATGGTGCAGTGCTGCTGTTGTCATAGCAACCAAGAGGAAAAAAGCAGTACCATATAAGGAGCAGTGACTTGGATTCTGGGAACAATTTATACTAAAAAGCTGTAAGCGCCTTATGCCTTAAAGCTATAAACTCCTCTCTTACTGATTCCTCTTCAGGCTTTACTTTTTTAAATTTGTGAATCTGCGCTGTGTGCGTAGGTATTAAAATACATTGAGTATACACTTAACAAGCTACACAATGAGGTCATTTAAAGATTAATAATGCTTCAGCAAGCTAGTATGTGTTCACAGTATCTTCCAGATTTATTGGGTTAAATGTTAGAGATATTTTCTTGCAATGTAAGAAACTGTCAACTCCTTAAGTATGGACCACTGGTGCTATGATGTTTCATCTACTTATGGCAATTTTATTTGAAAATTTTATTTTATATCAGTGTCTGCTTCTATTATCACTTATTTAATGAAATATTCAGATACAATATAAACAAGGTAACTTTATTTATTACATTTTTTATGTGGCAGCATGTGCCATAATAACAATTTTGATATAATTCTGAACTTTATCAAGTATAGTACTTGAACCCAGGGCCTCATGAATCTACATCCATAGCCCTTTTTAAAACTTCATTTTGAGACAGAGTCTTAAATAGTTGCCCAGGCTGACCTCAGACTCTCAAGCCTGCCACAGCTCCCAAGTAATTGGGATTACAGGCCTGTGTCATCATGTCTGGCAGTGAAAAATTTTTGATAAATTAATCTCCATAAATGACAAACAGTAAATATGACTTAAAAGCACTGTAGTGCAGTGGGAAAGATATTCTTTTGATTAGTTTTCTGGCCATAGTTGTAATAACAGGTTACTAGCTAAACTAAGTGCTTAGTCACTGTGATCCTGGGATTTGTTATCAGCAAAGTATGGGTAATGCCATATTTTCTACCTTATGCCTAAAGCTGTTGATTAGAGTAAAATAAATTAATGGAATGAAAATTTAAAAGATGTTTTATTTTATAGTAAGAAAAACAAAAACAGAAAATAAAATGAATTTAGTAAAACTCATCAGACACAGAAAATTGCTGAAAAGGTTAAATATTTTTTCCAGGCTATTTTCTAAGTTTGGTTGGAAATTTAGTCTCATCGTATTGTTACATAATCAGCCTCATCAAATTGTACATATTTGCCACAGGTAACTATTTCTTTTTAGAATTATAGTAAACAGAGATATTGTGGATCAGTGTTAAAGATTAAGATAATCACCTAAATGTAATTTTACAATGTGATCTGATTTCTCTTATCTTTAGAAAATTGTAGTATAAGCAGTTTCTATAGAAGAGTAATACTAAAGTACGTGCAAAGTGTTTCAAAACACTTGTCAATTTTCATTTAACTTTTATTTCACCTAATTAGAAACTATAAACATAACAATAAGCTTTTATGTTTGACCTGAAAATTCTAGGTATCAGGCACAGTGGTACAAGGCTATAAACTCTACTACTGTAGTTGGGAGGCTGAAGGAGGAGGATCACAAATTCAAGTCCAAGAAGGGCAACAGAGAAAGACCCAGTCTCAAAAAAGTATATAATAAATAAAAATTTAAAAAAAGAACATTAAACCAGGCACAGTGGTGTACTCCTGTAGCTTCAGCTACTTGAGAGGCTTAGTCAGGAGGACCATTTGAGGCCAGAAGTTCAAAATGGCCTGAAAAACACAGAAATATCCTTTGAGGGATTGGGAAAATTCTATGGACAGCACACTTCAATTCTGTTTCCCTGATAGTCTAATTTCTTCTATCTAGTAAGCTTTTAAAATCAAATACATATTGTCTTGTGTTAATAGTTATTTTTAGGGAAAATCTTTTTAGATGTGACTCTTTAGAATACCAATAACTTATTGCCTTATAAAAGAGAACAAGTTTTTGCTGGGCTTGGTGGCTCACGCCTGTAATCCCAGCACTTGGGAGGCAGAGGCAGGAGGATTGCTGAGTTCGAGGCTTGTCTGGGCTACATAGTGAGCTCAGGACCAGCCTGAACTACAAAGCGAGACCCTGTCTCAAAAGAAAAAAAAAAAAAAGAACAAGTTTTCTCACATAATCCCACTCCCAAATCAAGTTTAGTTATCCATACATTAAACAGAATTCAGAGTAATTCTGAAAAAATATGTAAACTTAAAAACATCATCATCCCCCCTGGCCTTTATTTAAATTTTGCTTATGCTCTATAGAGGCTGACTAGACTAAGGATAAGATCAAGACATCCTAAAAGACAAAGTCCATAGATTTTATTTTCTTTGAAAAATTATACCTAAGATAAAGGACAGAGAGATTTAGGGAGGCAAGTTTTTCCCTTGGCTACTAATTTGTAACTTCCTTATGATCAATATAGGTAAATCAGTCTAAAATATACAAGACACTTTACATTCTTTTTGTTTTTATTCTTTTACCAGTTTTCTCCCAGTATAAGCTTTCTCTAATGAGTAGTCATCCTTGCTAAATGCTATGGTACTTTCAAGATAGGGTAATGCTTACAGTAACATGAATGTATAAATTCTCTATTCTCACAGAAGTAAAAGAAGTACCTGTCCTACTTATAGCAATTCAAGTCTTAGCCATACTTTATGTGTGGTTGTGTGTTTTACATGAATGTCTACTGCTTAAAGTAAAAAATCAACTTGTAACCATAGTGTGATGATTGATGAGAAAAGAAAAAAAATGTTTAAGGGAAGAGCAATTGCCTATCATATGTGAGGCCCTGGGTTCTATCCACATCATTGAAAAGGGGAGAGACAGGTGGAAACTGAGACTGATTTTTAAAAGTCATATAACATAGCTATTATTATTATTATATTAATCAATTTCATCTAATGGTCAATAAAAGTAAGGTCATTACAACTGTGAGGAATAAACTGGCAGAACTGGACATATTGAAAAGCAGTATTTCTGTTTAATGTTATATGTTAGGAATAACATTTAAAGGATTTCTGAAGCTAATCATTCTTATCACATTCAGTTTTCACTTTATATGTTACCTTCTCTACCTAAGCCCTAAATAAAATTTTCCCAAATGTGTGGTGCTACTTCTAAATTATAATTGCCACACTTGAAAAGGATTGTTAGTTGGCAGGTGGTTCTTCTGTAACTTTTTTATTAAGTACACCATAAAGAGAATGTGTGAACTATATGATATTCACATAAAATGTCCTTTCTCTCACTTTTCTTCATTAATATAATCTACATTTGTATAACTTTCTAAATGATATAGATGTATATATAAATAATCACTTTCAAAAACAAGAAACAGATTAATCAGAAACAGGGAAAAATGCAGATATTTGACTAATTTTGGTAGATCTCAAAATGCTGTTTAAAGAAAATCAGCAAACAGACTATTAGTACAACAGATGATTCTAAAATGGCTATATTTCTTACTTTATGAAACACAGCCAATAACATGAAAGAATCACTGACATACATGATATTATTGGTGCATTTATAACAGTTCAACTGAAAGAAACTTGTTTGCAAAACTCTGCCCTCTAGTGTTTAAAATTCTAATCAGAGGAGTATTTTATCACGTCACATGGTTACTACTCTTGGGTGCTGAATATGTCAATTTGGATCCATAATTTTCTATAATAAGAAAAATATATAGTTTAGCATTATAAAATTTCTATTATAATATGAATATATTCTTTACACAGCTTCGTATAATCTCATACTATAATTTACTTCCTATTTAGAGAGTAAGGATTTCTTTTGAATTGTGGCTATTTATTTACTTGCCTTTTGTAACACTTTGTGAATGAGTATTCCTAAGAGCCAATATTATTTAGCCCCTACATTTCATATTTTATAAAGTGCTTTTTTTTTTTTTTTCCTTTTTGAGACAGGGTCTCGCTTTGTAGTTCAGGCTGGCTCTGAGCTCACTATGTAGTCCAGACAAGCCTCGAACTCAGCAATCCTCCTGTTTCTGCCTCTCGAGTGCTGGGATGACAGGCATGAGCCACCACGCTCGGCACTGTGGTATGTGGTATTGATTGCTGGTGGGCGTGAGTCTCCACGCCCAGCATTGTATGTGGTTACTGGGGATCGAACTCAGGACCTCGCGCTTGTGAGGCAGGCACCGGAACCACTGAGCTAACCCTCTGGCCCAAGTGCTTATATTTGATAACAGTTGTGCAGATAAGCAAGTGGGACAGGATGGGGCCAATTATGCATAAAAATATATAGGCAACTGTAGCATAAAATCATGATGAATTTTATTAGCAAAACATTCTTGGAAGCATAGAAAATGAAGGATAATTTCTCTGGTATTTGTTAATAATTAGAAAGTAAAGAGGATACAGGAGATTATCTGATTGAGTGATGGGCAATTTTTTTATTCTGATAGTTTCCTTTTATTATATATTTATCCTGACCCATGGGCTTAATATTTTGAAAGATTTTTAGCCATCAAATTTAATAAAATAATTTAAATTAACTGGGTTTTCAAATAAGTTGATAAAGTGATATAATTCTATGCAAAAAATTAAGGTAGTCTGTATGATTATTACAAACAAAAATATACTATCATTCGAGAGATGCAAATGAAAACAACATTGAGATTCCACCTCACTCCACAAAGAATGGCTGCGATCACAAAGTCAACCAACAATAAATGCTGGCGTGGCTGTGGGGAGAAAGGAACCCTTCTACACTGTTGGTGGGATTGCAGACTTGTGCAACCATTGTGGAGATCCGTGTGGAGATTTCTCAGAAAACTAGGACT
>PVIC010035741.1:0-18849 GCA_004025085.1 Thryonomys swinderianus
CAGGCGGGCCCTGAGCTCACTGTGTAGCCCAGGCAAGCCTGGAACTCAGCAATCCTCCTGTCTCTGCCTCCCAAGTGCTGGGATTACAGTTGTGAACCTCCATGCCCGGCACTGTGGTATGTGGTATTGATGGCTGGTGGGCGTGAGTCACCACGCCCAGCATTGTATGTGGTTACTGGGATCGAACTCAGGACCTTGCACTTGCGAGGCAGGCTGTGGAACCACTGAGCTAAATCTCCGGCCAGAGAACCATAGGTTTTTAAGGGTAAGGTTAGATGCCAGGCCAGTATGCTAGGAGTAAGTCCCTAAAATAGAAAAAGAACTCCGAGCTGTATTTCTCTTTTCCATTTTTACTTGTTTCAGGATCTAAGCCCAAGGATACAACCTACAGCTAGAGGGATGGAAGGACATAGTGTGAAAAGTCCAATTGTTCACTTTATGTACACTTTATGTTTCTTTGGGGCCTCAGTCTAATTTCTTTCGGACTCAGAGGCAGTGACAGATGTGGTCCTTGTCCTCAGAAATAAACCTACAGTGGTTTGGAGAAGAAGACTTGCATATATGAAGCCACAGCATGCTGGCTAGGAAGGAAGACACATTTTCGTTAAGTGGCACGAAACTGACCATGAGCCACAAGAAGGTCTGTGTAGGAGGATATGGAGAGGGACAGATCCACAGGAAATATTTCAGAGGAAGTGGGCAAGGAGCTAGGTTCAGAAGGATTTGGAAGAGGAAGAAAGAAGGAAGGGCTATTCAGGGCAGGGAAGGGCGTGAACAAAGTGGGTGGTAATGACAATGATTCAGCACAATCTTAGGGATAGAAGACAAATTCTTCTCAGAGCAGTAGCAAAACTCACTGAGAATCAATGCTTTGTGCAAGAACCTTTCAAAGACCCAGAGTTTGGATTTGACTTGATTTTGCCATTTCTGATACCTTGAGCTAAATCAAGATTCTCTTTATTTCCAGATTATGTTGTTATTATTAAGTCAATCTATGAGTTTTAATTGGTAAATAATTGTGTATTTTTGTGGTGCACAATGTGATGTTTTGATCCATATGTATGTTTTGGAAAGTGAATTAACATATTCTTCATTTTACCAATGTAACTTTTTCTTTGTGTGTGGTGAGAACATTAACATTTTTGAAAATGACACCACATTATCATTAACTCCATGATCTGGATGTGTATTGTCGCCTACAAATCCCTGTTTTGGAGGCTTGGTCCCCAGTGCTGCAATGCTGAGAGGTGATGGGATGTTTAGGAGGTAGGGCTTAGTGGGAAGTGCATACTGGCTCTCCTCTTTTCTGCCTGCTATCTCATCTTGTGATCTCTTCTGCCTTTGTGATGCCATCAGCCCTGAGGAAATAAAGCCTGGGAGGACCTCACCAGGGACAATCATATGCTGTTTGGGTTTCTAAAACTTTGAGCTAGACAAACTTAATTTCTTTGTAAGTAGCCTGCGCAGCTATTTCATTGTAACAATAGAAAATGGACTAATATATTAACCATGATCACCATGTAGTACAATAGATACTCAAACTTATTCCTCCAGTCCAACTGAAACTGTATATTTTCCCCTCTTTTCTTTCTGCCTCCAGCTGTGATAATCACCCTATATTAGTAGTTTTCCATTGCTGTGAGAAAATACCTGAAAGAAACAAAGGAGAAAAATTTATTTTGACTCTTGACTTCAGAGGTTTCAATTCATGGTTGCTTGGTTCCATTGTTTCTAGTTCCATATTGAGGCAGAACATCATAGTGGAAGGGTGAGCGAAAGCAAAGCTGCTCACTTCATAGCACCCTGGAAGGAAGGAAAGCATAAAAAAGAAAGTGTCCCGGGATAATAGATTGTCTGTAATATATGTCACACCTGTAAGCTCACTCCCTGTAAGTAGGCCCCACCTCCTAAGCGTCTCTCTTGTTCCAATAATACCATCGAATTATGAATCCATTCATGGATCAATCTAACAAATGATCCAATCACCTTCCAAAAGCACATTTATTGGCCACCAAGCCTCAGCACATGGTCTTTCATGGACATTTTAGATCAAAACTATTATATCACCTTTCTGCTTTGCTTCCATAAGATCAATCTTTTTAGATTTCATACATGAGTGAGAGTATTCAGGGCTTGTCTTTCTGTGCCTGGCTTGTTTCAGTTAGCATTCTGCCCTCCAGGTCCATTTATGCTCTTCATAAATTCTTTGCTTGTCTTCATGCCACCACCTCCCAAACTGTCAGCCAAGGTACTTGTTAATTTTTTCAGTCATTGAGATAAGCAAGATTCAAAGAGGTACCTCAATGTGGTTAGAATTTCAAAGATTTTGTCCTATTTTCACTGTTGACTCATACTTGCTAGATATTTTGTCTCAACTTTTTGCTTGGAATATATAGTGATAATATTATGAGCAATGAGTTAATAGGAACAGTTAATTCATGTCAATGTTAATATGGATAATTATTAACCATGAGTATCTACTGATTGCTAACTAGATAAGCAACACAGTAGGAATTAAATATGACAACTCTCTAAAGAAGAGGTACTGTTGTCATCCCCATTCTATAAAGAAGAAATAGAAGTGAATAAAGGTTAAATAAATTACTTCAACATACGTAGATGGCATAGACAGTTAGGTTCCAGGCTCTGCCCTGTTTAATCTACTTCTTCATCATAGAAAATACAGACCATAATCTTTAAGAATGAATGGAAATAAAGGGGAAATTTTAATTGATACCAAGAATGTGCCACTCTTTGAGTTAAGACATTGTACATATGTGATTGCAATCCTTACCTCACCCTGAAAGGCAGATATTATTACTCTTATTTCACAAATGAAGGGAGCAGATGTTAAATGAAGTAACTGTTTGAGGAAATGCAGCTGCTACAGTGAATCTTCAGATTTAAAGTGAAGTCTGGTCCCCCTCCACCCAGCCCTGAATCCAAAGGTTTCCATTACAAGTGTGAATTGGTTCCCAATGGTTCCCAAGCAGCTGGTATAAGAAGGGTGAATATGCACCACATGTGAGCAGAGAGAGCATAGAAAATTTTCCTAACCATTAAAAATCACAGCATTTCAGTCCACATGATACAGCTGGGCACAGCTGGAAGACAGGAGTTAGGAATATCTGGAGCCAAGGTGCCAATGATTCATGCATTAGAGGTTAAAGAGTCTGATCTGATCTTAAGTGTTTATTTGCAAAGAATCTGAGAGTAGCAGGCATGGCATGCAGCTACTGACTGCATTACCCTCATTTTGCAAATGAAAATGTTTTGTTGACTGCATCAAGTGACATTTGCCTCCTTTGTTTGAGAATGAGAAAAGTCTATCCCTTCACAGTGACCTCTTTAGCCTAATTCCAGGTAGTAAATGCTACCTCTCTCATTGTTGGATGTCAAAGGTATATGTAGAGGAACAGAAACTGAATTTCATTGGCATTGGAAAATCTCATTGCTGGTTTCCCTTATCTGCCTTTCAAGATAGGTAAGGACATAGGGATGGAAAGTGCAAACAGAGAGATACTTGCAAGTGGGACACACAGTTTCCAAAGTTCTAAAGCAAAGATTTCTGGGCTCTTTCAAAGAGTTTCTTATTATAAATGGGTGCAAGTATGTACATTTTTAACAAGTTCTCAGTATTGCTACCTTGAGCAGCACATTTTGAGAAGCACAGTTCTAGAGCTATCTCTAGGAGCCCTCTGGGGTAGATGGAGAATCCCAGCAACATTTTCTATTTTCTCTTGATCACAGTTTGACCTCAGTGAGATAAACATCCTTTCCTATTTTATTAATTTCTATATTTGCACTGAACATGCTAGGTACATCAGGTGGGTGCTTAGCAGGAAACAGCACGCATCCCAAAAAGCTGATGAAGTGGCTCCTTCAGGAGAATGGGCATCAGGAGCTGTTAAAGGAGCTGAGGCATCAGGGATTAGAAACAGGATGGTGCCATCTCTTCTAGGGATACACAGCCCAGTGGAAGCCACAGTGTTACCTGGGCTCGACAAGAGCCATCCTTGTGGACAGTGGACTATTGAGGGGCAGTTGGTGTCTTGGAGGCACATGGGTATTGCCAAACATCCAGAACATCAAGAGGGTACCTGTTTTCACCCTCCAATCACCTCCTGGAGTGCACACTGGTGTAATCCAGCTGTGTTCTAGAAGGCAGTGAGATAAAGAGTTTCCAGGGTGAGGCTTCTGAGGCACACAGTAGAGCAGAAATCTGGTGTGGGTTGAGGTGGGAAGCAAACGGAGAGTAACCCAGATGGCCAAGACTATGCTTTTTCATTCATTCTACACTGCTGACATACACCTTTGGTTCCTTTGAAAGTTCAGTAGAGGCCAGCCAAGTCAAGTTAGAAAATAGACTGACTGTACAGTGCCTGCCACCAACCACCAACCTCAAGCCCCATATGCAAAGTTAGGATCTTGATGTTGCTCCAGAGGGCATCAAGACACTGGAGCTTCTAGAGAGACTATAATGAAAGCATTACTATCATCCTCATCATGCTCCTTGGAACATTCATGCCCTACCTCAAAGAAGAAGGCAGTAACTTACTGACTATGCCTTCTTGATGGAGCAGGTTGGAGAAAAGACTCATAGTTTCTATAGCAATTTTAAAGAAGGATTTTGAGAGCACTCCTGCAGGTTGGGGGTACCATGTGGAATGGTTGGGGGAGGAGGGATCAGTGCATTTCAAGAGATTTCCAAACCGTAAGGAACACAGAGTGCTTGGTGTTGGCCCAGAAAAGTCTTCCTTTCCATTTACGGAACAATGAAAATGAAATCTTTTAATCCTTAGGAAAGAAAACAGAAAGAGGGTATGTGTTTACATTTGAGAACTGTCCTGCAGCTGCCAGGCAAAAAGGCTGTGTTGCTACTGGCCAGGCTGGCGGGAGTTTAGGGTCTTTATTTACCTTTCTGTGGCTGTCAGAATATTTCCCTGAGCTACACAGCAAGATCCTGTGTCAGATAACCCTCTCCATGGTAAGATAATATTCAAGAATGTTTAGGGCAGCTGTGAGTGGTTGGCCGGATCTTTTATAACCTGACATGGAAGGCAGTGGGTGGGAGACAGACTTGGAGGGGGTCCCTCACCCCTGGAATGAGGAAGGACTCCCAGGAGAAGAGTGGACTGGTCAAATGGCCTAGGCCCTCCCAAATGCGTTAAAAGAATCATCATTTAAGTTTCTAATTCCTTTTCGACAGTAAAACTAACACAAAACAAAAACAGAAAACTAAAGCCAGGGTCTGTCAAAGGATTTCTGAATCTTTAAAACATGGTTTCCCATGAATTAGGATCACATAGTTGTGGCTGGAGATAAAGAAATTGACTCTTCACAGTTTGATAGATTCCCTTCCTTGGGCATTCATTTTCCTAAAGCTCAGCGTAGGAAACCTGGCCTTACCCATGCTGCTCCATGAGCCCTCACTCAGTCCTAGAGCCCACTTTCCTGCCATTGAGCTCTTTATCCCAACATTCAGCCTTCTTTCTGCTTCCATAGACTCTGACAACACAGAAGCAACGAAAAATGCAAGCTTAGGCTGTACATTTATGCCATGGGGCCTGGAGTGGACAGATCTAGCTGGTTCTCATGGAAGGGATGACCCTCATATAGGAACTTCTTTCCTAGATGAGGAAGTGCCTGGGTTTTTTCATGGTTTTCTGAGATAGCCACTTGCATTTCTCCCACTGCACCCCAGAGATCATGTGGGACACCAGGAACTGAGTTTATCTTCTGGTAGAGTCTGACTTGGGGAGAGTCTTCATTTCTGTGTTGTTAATTCTCAGGGCTGATAAAAGGTCTGCCAAATGAACTCTCAGATATAGTCCACAGTGCCCCATATCTCATTAGGATCCACTGTTATGTATTTAAAAGAAAAACAGAGATCTGGGAATCTGTCACATTGGAAAAAATGCATTTTCCTGTTACCACTATGGTAATTACAGATGTTGGGTCATGAACACTACACATTGTGACTTCCAGAGAAGATTTATTCTAGATAAGTTGGGGAAATACCTCATCCTTAAGCCTTGTGGGCTATGGATGCAGTTTCCATTCAGTCACTCATATCCTTGCATCTTTTTTTTTTTTTTGCTTTTTGAGACAGGGTCTCGCTTTTGTAGTTCAGGCTGGCCCTGAGCTCACTATGGAGCCCAGGCAAGCCGCCGTCCTTGCATCTTTTGCCATGGTTTCACACATAAGTCTGATCCCAGAGCTAGAAGTTATCTTGACCCTTCCAAACTGGTTGTATGAAGCTGTTTTCTCTTTACAACAAGCTATACATGAGATTCTGCGGTTAGTGGCAGAACTAAGGGAATGTGAGAGTCAAGGGAGAGGATCAGGCTTGGTAGAGGAGACTTACACAGTAATATATTTATTGTCTGACAGTTGCAAGGTTTAATCTGACAACTACTATTCCTAGGCCTGTGCCCCAGGACAACTGATTTTATTTCTCCACCCTCAGTTTCCTCACCTGAGAAGGGTTTATTCATCCTGATGATGAAATTGCACTTGCCTTTGAGTGTGGCTAGGAGGATGAAGTGAAAGCATTTTTTGTGAGGTACTCCTCTTATTTCCTCAAGTTGGATACTCAAGTTAGATACTCAGTTCATGAATTTTCTTTCTTCTCCCCACGTTAAAACTTGTAAGTAGAAAATGAAAGGAGAGATTTTTCTGGAGACAGGAAGGCTGAAGAATTTAGAAGTCATCATGACATATAGGAAGGGAAGCTAATAGGTATATATATTTTTCCCTGAAGAAAAGAATTTCACAGAGCTGCAAGCCCATGCAGTGGAGTGCAGGGTGTGGGACTCTTGGGACAAAGATAAGTTTCTCTGAGGAAATGTCTTTCAGCCACAGATTTCCAAGCTTGTATAAGTACATGGGTATTCTTCCTTGTTCTTGTCTACTTTTCTCTGGGCCCTGTCCTGCCTCTCTCTTTACTTCTTCTGGAGAAGTAGGCTTTGTAATTTAAGTGACTCCACCTGGATCCCTGGTCAAGCATAGCCCTTTTTCTTAATGATATTGGTGACCTCTTGACATAACATCAGAGTCAGAATGTGAAAGGATTCTCTTCTCAGATATAGGAGAAGAGAAAGTAAAAAGAGTGACTAGACCATCGATCCCATCCTATCATGTCAAAGGAGAACCCAATAGTCATGAAGTGCTGTGGAAGATTTAGGTTAGATGTGAAGAATGTTCTGATAGTGACAGTTAAAGGCCTAGATCAGGCAAATAACAAATTTTATACCCCATTCAATTCAGTGCATTTTCCAAACGTAGAAAAGGAGATTTTTTTTTTTTAAATGATCCTCCAGGATCAAAGATGGAAGAAGCTCTCAAGGAATATTTTCCTCTAAGTTTCCTTAAATCAGTTCAGCTGTGGCTGGGTTTACTGGAGCTGAGTCAGAGGGCTCTTTGAGCCCAGAGATGGATATTTGGCTTCTTCTGTCCTATGCTCATGCTTCCCAAGCGTCCATGTCCCCCAGTCCCCTCCACACATGGGCCCAGACCCAGATTCACAGCGTGGGTTCTCCCTTGCCCATGTTCTGCAGAAACCCGCCTTTGTTCTGTTGCCCACTCCTAGTTTTTGCTGAGAACAAAGAGGAAGTCCAGCTACAAGCTGTCCTCTAGCACAGTAATTAAGCTCTCGGCATGGGGGCCGGTGCTGCTCAGGGCTGGCCATTGTGGGAGGGTTGGAGTCCACAATAGGTCTGGCAGGAGGGACCTGCTGTTTCTCACGTCCTTCCATCTCTCTTGGAAGTGGTGTTCCCACACGTGGCTGTCCCAGTGGTGACATTTTGGGCACAAGGAACTCACGGCGTGTCCTGGATCATGCTGGCACAATGCACAGAGTTACAACTTCTAGATTATTGGTCACTGGGAAGCTGCAGACTCACCCACACGTGGCAATGGAGGGTGCGTAAGGAAGGGCTTTGTTCACTCAGAACTCATGAATCAGCTCATAAAAGAGAAGGGTGGATTGCCAAGAGTATGTGTTGGGGGAGGAGGAGGAAAAAGAAATTGGTTGCTCTTTGCAAAGTGTACAAGATGCAAAAGTTCTTGCTCTTCACTGACGGTAGACACAAAGATTAAAAGAAAAAATTTAAATTATAACAGAGCTAGGATGTTTGAACATGAGGGCCAAAAATAGAGAAATCAGCTGGATTTTTTCCTGTGGTTATTCAGAATGGACAAAGAATTCTAGCTAGAGGTAAAAATAAAAATAAAAAGTGAACTCCCAGAAATGCACAATATTTGTTAGAAGTAACAGATCTGAAGTATTCTGTGACTATGGTATCTTCTAGACTTGATCTTAGCCAAAAGGCTGAGAAGTGATGTGTGGCACTTCTAGAATCACTGTGATAAACTGGAAGTATTTTAGTGATGTAAAATACTTAGAAGATGTAACTGGAGTCCACAGAGACATTGTTTGAAGGAAAGTTTAGAATGGATAGAGGGAAGAACATTTAACAATAAAAGTTGTCTAACAGCGTGGTGGGCTGCTTTATTAAGACAATAAACTTCTAGGCTAGACATTTAGCCCAAGTGGTACCATGCCTACCTTGGAAACCCAAAGGCCGGAGTTTGATCCCTGGTACAGCAGAAAAGCAAAGCAAAGCAAACCATACCAAGCCAAACAAAACAAAGGCAAACAAAACAAGACAATAAATTTCTGACTGGCAGAGTATTTAAATCAAATATGTGGAGTCCTGGGGGAGGTTTATTCCATCTAGTCCAATTCCATTTCATTCTAGTCCATAGACTAACTTACTCAATGCCTACTCCATGTAAGCCAAAGAGAATAGATGAAATACACATTCTCTAAGGAAATATTCAGATGCAAGCTCATGTTGTATGCCTCAGAGTTGTATGCCTCAGGATGAGGCATACACAGATGGGCAAGATGTTGTCTTTAAGGGCTGTCTAGTATAAAAGGTTCCCTTTCTCTCACACTGGGGCAGAATCAAGTTCAGGATAAAGATCTAAGTTCAGTGGTTATTTGGAAGTAGTGTCAAAAAGCAGCAAGTGGGAATTTCATTTTGTGGCTCCCCTACCTTCCCTTGGGGTGGAGGTGGTATTTCAATATGTTGTTCGAATGAAATAGCTTACACAATGGATGAAACATAGTCTTCTGGGTCCTTATGTTTCCAGTATAACAAGAAGCAAAGACATGTTTTGTGGTTTGTTTTTTGTCCTCATGTGGGACAAGAGGGAAGACAATAATCTCTTAACTCATCCTACATTATTGAAACCATTGAGATAATTCAGGGAGGGTAGGCAGCTGCAGTATGCTGCAGACTTGGACATTCAGGGCTCAGGTGTGAAACAAAGTAACTGTTATAGCTTCTAGAAGAAGTAATTCAACTTTAAGAATTGTTAACTATTGACCCAATGTGAAAAGGGACCAGGAAGGCAGCACAGAGTAGCAACTTGAAGAAGTAGTTGTTTCCTTTAGGGCTAGACGGACACAACAAACTGGTTGGAATTATTAAAATTTAAAAATGTAGTAAGTAGGACTGAAATTTGGACCTCTGAGGAGAGGGTGTTGGTCAGCTAGTGCTGGTGTCTCAGCTGAAGATAATGAGGTTGGTACTGTGGGAGAAAAAGAGACTGCTACTGGAATGAGGTGAAGGATGAGATGAAAACAAAAGGTTGCTTGGTGACTCTGTCAGAATCAGGAACCAGGAAGATGAAACAGGAAGTAGAGAGGAAGAAGCAGGTGTCTTCTCTTTGTTTCCAGTCTTTCAGACTTCCCCTAGTGCACCCTCTTTTCAGAGCTTAGCGTGGAACCCCCAGGTAAAGCAGAAAACAAGTTTGCCGAGTCCCAGTACAGGGACTCATATAGCCAAGAACAGGGTATGTGTTTGCAACTGAGGTCACTAATGTAATAAATTGGTTCAGATGGCCTGAGGAGGCTATAGACCAAGACATTTTCAAAAAGAGGTGCTTTTTGCCTTTGGGTTAGTTAAGGCAGTATTAGCTACTAAAACAAATACAAATTCAACAACGGATATGAGCTCAAATGCAATTTTTTTTCTAGGTTTCATAAAGCTTGATATGGGTATCTCTCATCACTGGGTGTCTCTCCTTTGGGCAGTGATTCTGGGATCCAAGTTCTTTCCATTTTCTGGCTCTGATACTTTGATCCATGACTTCTAGATTTGATTACTTGTTTGTATCAAGCTGGAAAAAGAAGATAGACCTGGAATATATGCGGTTTTTCACATGCTAGGCCTAGACGTAGTACCTATATCCTCATTTCAATGGCTATAACTCAGGCCCAGGGCCCACCTGATTCAGGGATATGTAGTGAACTTGTGAGCTCATGAATGTGAGGGTAAAGAAGAGATGATCAGCCAGTTAGGACATATGTTCAGCAGACCCTAAATAGGTTAGCCTTTGAGCTATCCTTTCCTGAGTACACTGGCTGACCTTAGCTCACTCCACAGGTGTCCACAAGTAAAAGGAGCTGGAGGATGTGGGAAAGATGTAGGGAGGAAATGCCCCAGAAAGCATAATTTGTTCTTTACTTTAATAAAACACAGACTTGTGTTCTCACAGGCTTTCAGTTTCAGAGAGGTTTCCCCTTTATTTCACTCATATTCCTGGAAATAAAAGAGGATGATGAGATGACTCTTTCCCCCTTTTTTGTTTTTAATTAGTGAGCAATTCATACATAAAGAAGAAAAAATAAAAAATTCAAAGACTATATATATATGTTACAAATATGTTTTTTCCAGGTTTTGGTTGTCTTTTGATTGTGTTTATGATATCTCTTGAATACAAATGTTTTATATTTTAATATTGTAAACTTTATTAATTTTTTGGATATGCTTTACTCTTCTATTCCAAAGTCATAAACACATTCTCTTATATTTTCTTCCAGTACTTTCATATGTATATTGTTAAGGTTTTTAATCCATCTGGATTTGATTTTTGTGAATGACACAGCTGAGAAATCTGATTTTCTGTATTTTTTAACCAGATGACTAGCTAATTATCTATTTTTATTTACCAGTAATATGTCCTTTTTTCTAATTATTTGAAATAGTTACTTTTATAATATCTTAATAACTTCATATATATGATATATTAGTATTTTTACCACGGTGATAACAAATTATAAAAACTTAGTGGCTTAGGACATTGCAGATTATTATCTTTCAGTTCTGGATGTCAAAGTTTGAAATGGTCTCACTTGGCTAAAATCAAGGTCTTGGGTTCTGGAGTCATAGTGGCGAATCCACTCTTTGTTGAAGCTGTCATATTCCTTGGCTTCTCGCTCCCTTCCGTTTGAAAGTTGGCAATAGCACATCAAGTCTTTCTCATATTGAGTCACTCAAGATGGTTATGCTCCCTCTTTACTTATAAAAATGGTTGTGATTGCATTGATTATATTTGAGTATTTTCCCCATCTCCATCAAGGTCATCTGGTTATTTCCGTTTGGAACCTTCGTTTCTTCTTGCCATGTGCTGTGGACTGAATCAATGCTTGTATCCATTCATATGTGAAGCCCTAAACCCTAGCATTTGAAAGTGACCACATTAGGGGGTCGAGCCTTTAAAGAGATAATTAAGGGTCAGTGAAATAATATAGGTGGGCCTTAGTCTAATCTGAATGATGTCTTTATAAGAAGAGGATATTTGGACACACAAGGAAATATCACAGATGAACTCTTTTTGAGGGAAGACTGTGTGGCAAACAGTGAAGAGTGGGGGTTTCTGTACACTGGGGAGAAAGACAGCAGATTATCCAGAACTGTGATAAAATACATTTTCGTTTAAACCACTCAGTCTGTGCTATTTTGTTATGGGGGTCCTAGCAAACTAGTATACCTTGTGATAATAACATGTTAGGAAAAGGGTGAACCATCTTTGGAGGAACACTATTCTGCCTATCACACATTATATGATAGGCATGCTTTCTTTTCTCTTGGATTGCTCTACTCATTTATTCCTGAGCCTTATATCTGCAAAATTATCATTGTTATTAATTATTTTATATGGAGGAGTGAATTTTTTTGGTTCCAGTTGGGTATTTTCCTGAACTATACATTTATTCTTCAATGTCAATTTTAGAACTGTCCTATCAAGTTTTCTGAAAATTCTGATTGAATACAATATTTTCCCAATTTCCCAATTAGCTCTTCTGTATGTTATTCATAATGTTCTTTCTCATTTCCTGTTAGATTTTTCCACAGGTGCTTTTAGCTTTCATTGATGTTGCAAATAGGATGATTCTTCCTTAGAGCAGGAAAACAGAAGCCTACAGAGAGGGGGGGGTAGAGGAACTGAGTTCTGAGGCCCCTCAGGATCAGGCAGCAGGCTCCAAGGATAGCACAGGGCTATGACTTCTAAGCCCTGTGCTCTGTCCATGGAGCCAGCTTCCCTTCTATCGCAATGTGATATTCTATATTAGCTCAAGACTCACATGCCCATGAAAGTAGCCCTGGATCAGGCTAGGGGATGGGCTACCTTAGAGCTCAGGATAGGTGAGAGTTGACATAGAGGTTGTTCCTATTTCACAGAAGAAGCAACATAGGGTAGAGAGTGAATGACATTTTTGGGCATAAAGATCCACAGGAGCAAGTAAAGGAAGAGGGTAAACTTGGGGAGCAAGCAGGGAAGAATCTGCAGAATCATTTATCCTTTCCCTTTGGTCCATGAAGCAACTATTATCAAACTCATAAAAAGTAATAGCAAATAGAGCCTTGTTCAAAATTCATAATAAACAAAAAACCAATTCCTGCTCACTGAGGAGTAGTAAATAGTCCCCAGGACTCTTCATTAGGATGACTAAAAAGATTATGAATGATAAAGGGAGATGTGAAGTTAAAGTGACAGTGGAAGAGAATGGGTCCATGGTTCAAGGTCAGAGCAGGCAGAGGAAAGAATGGAAGACTTGGGGCCAGAGATTTAGCTCAGTGGTTCTGGCACCTGCCTCACAAGTGCAAGGTCCCGAGTTCGATCCTGGTAACCACATACAATGCTGGGTGTGGTGACTCACTCCCACCAGCAATCAATACCACATACCACAGTGCCGGGTGTGGTGGCTCATGCCTGTAATCCCAGCACTCGGGAGGAAGAGACAGGAGGATTGCCAAGTTTAAGGCTTGCCTGGGCTACATAGTGAGCTCAGGGCCAGCCTGAAATATAAAGCGAGACCCTGTCTCAAAAAAAAAAAAATAAAAAAATGGCCGGGCATGGTGGCTCATGCCTGTAATCCCAGCACTCGGGAGGCAGAGACAGGAGGATTGTTGAGTTCGAGGCTTGCCTGGACTACATAGTGAGCTCAGAGCCAGCCTGAACTACAAAGTGAGACCCTGTCTCAAAAATCAGGTTGCTCAAATCACTCCATTACATGGCCGTGGCTAGAGGGTAGGTGTGAGATAGATGACTTTGACCATCTGCTCTGATGACCTCAGCCTCTCTCAGTAGCTGCCCAGTTTGGACTCTACCAGCCTTCATTTGGCTTTGGAAAAGGAGTATCCCCATGATCCATTGGGAATACTCAAGGACACAGTTCTTACACATATTTGAGGGTTTTCCAAATGCCTTTTAGCAGCTGTACTTTCTAGATGGCAAATGTCTTAAGAGATGGAGGAATAGTGCTTATTCCCATGCAAGAGGCAGGGTGTTTTAAGCTTACATCTTTGCTCAAATATAAAGGCCTCAATTTTACAAACCACAAAATAAAGTCCTAAAAATGAGGAGTTCTTTCTTTCCTTTCGTTTTTTAGTTTATTTATCTTTATTGGTACATTATATATATATATATATATATATATATATATATATATATATATAGTGATCACACTTAATATTGGGAATTTGTACCAGTGTATGACGCAATTTAATTCTCACTTTTTCCCATTCCCTTACCCAACTGACAACTTCCCACCCCTAAATACATAAGCTTTGTTTCCCTTTTTATTACCATCACATTTTTTCCTTACCTGGAGGGTTCTTTCTTGAGAAATATTTTTCATTAATCCAATAAATTTTAGAGCTGGTATTCTTGTATTATTGACATTTTAGGATGTTACCCTTCCCCTGGGCTCTGTAGGCTGAGGGGTTGAATTAGAGACACAGAACAGTAGAGACCTATATGTAATAGTATGTGGGCAGAAGAAGCTGTGAAGAAAAATCCTATGAAGTTTTCATTTTCCTCGATGAGAGATTATTGTTCCTAATTGGACAGATGAAATGTTAATAAGAAATTAAGCTTTAGGCTTGTTTGTCCACCATCCATTCATCCATCCATCCATCCATCCATCCATTTATACATACATTACATGAATAGTATCTAACTGGTATAGAATTGTGGCACACCCTTTGTTAAGAAATTAGGAGTTAATTCTAGAATCATTGAGAAGCCACTGAAATTCTTGGATGAGGGAGTGACTGGATGTAGGATGTGATTAGGAAGATTTAGGCAGCATAAAGATAGAGGGAAGGGACAAAGACCTAAAGGTGGTCTTTCATAGGCATTGTTTTAATGCACCTCTTTTTCATTTGGTGTTCTGAACCAGTTTCTGGCCTTCACTGAAATTGATCAGGCAGGAATGAGAAAGATGTAAGAATTCGGAGAGAACAAGATACTTGATATGATTGTTCAATGAACTTGCCTGGAGAATAATCAGTTAAACAAGTATTTTCTAGGTACACTTGCCCTAATTTTCTCTAGCAATTTTTGTCTGTCTTACAACTTGAGGGGGCCCTTTTGGGCAGGATCATTACAAAAGAAAGGAAGGGGCTGAGACTGGGCATAGGAACTCTGCATTTTATTCATTTCTGGAAGCCCCAGCAAATTTAGCAGTCTTGTCTATGAATTAGGTTTTAGGGTTGAAGAAGGTACATTGCATAGGGAGAGATAAGGGAATGGGACAGATAGATCTTAATTGTGGAATTAGCACCAAGGGATGGTAAAACAAATGCTCCTCCATCTTTAATTAACCAATTGGCTGCACAGGTCTATGTTGGAAACCTTGCACAGTGCTTTGCTGGGGGTCTCTCCCTCCAGGAGATTAAGGGCAGGGGCCGGGGAAGGAGCAAGAGATTTAGAGTCACACATATCTGCTTACTAACTGTGTGACCTGGGCCCTGATCTCCTCTAGCTCCTTGAGCCTCAGTTTCTTCAACTGGAAAATGAGGATAATACTATCACCTGATTATGGGATTATTTCAAGGGCTAAAAATACTAATGAATGTGAGAATTAGCTTTGCAGAATGTCAATCAGTGCTTAAAGATTAAATATGAAAAACAAGATTTTTTTCAATGTAATTTCCCTTGCCTTTTAATGTGCCACCTTCTAGAATTTCCCATCTGGAGGGTCTTATGTCCAGGTAAGAAAAGACAACTAGAGCCCCTCAGTCTTCAGTGAGGGCTGTGTTCTGAGCCTATAAATCCATGAGTGTGTGGCTTTCTGGGAAACACAAATGTCTTATTTCCAGGTTTCATGACTCTGCATAGATTTTAAAACATAAGTTATGCTACCATATCTAGTTAAATTTTCAACTTCTCAATAAAATCACATTTAGATAAATAACACACTAATTTTAAATGGTTGGGGCTAGAGGTAGAGGGTGAGGAAAGATGGCGCCACGTTGAATCTGTGAGTTTTAGGGGTGGACTCCATAGCTTTCTGGAAGTGTGGTAACATGGAGCATTTTTCCTAGCAAAAAGTCTTGCTTCTGGGAAAATGAAAGATGTGAAAACTTTCTGTTTGGTTTAGTTTTCTTCTTCAGCAACTGATAATCTCCCCCTCTGTTGAAGGCATGGGTTCAGTTAATGCTGGAGCTTTTGCCTGTTAAATTGTGAAAATGCAGAACGACAGCCCCTTTGCTGGTTAAGGATATTTATTTCAAGTCCTAAATCAATTTCAGCCTTTCCTTCTCCCTCCCCTCTTCCCTCCTCCTACTGCATCCCTCCCCTTGGAACTTGGGAAAATCCAATTTCCGTCCTGCCTTAATCTCTTTCCAGTTTTGCACAGATTCTGCTCTGCCGGCACCTGCTCCTTCCAGCTGTGAGATTCCTTTTAGTATAATATTTTGTGCCCTGCCAAGTTGTCGATGGACAAGACCCCCATGGCCGCTTCCTGGCTCTCTTAATGAACACAGTTGTTCTGTTCCATTGGGTCCCCTGTAGCTCCCCCATTCAATCTGTTAGCTAGTGGTGGTTTCCACAGTTAGAGCAAGACCGCTGCCCTGGTCCCCCAAGAGCCTGCACTTGAATGAGGAAAGAATTTGAAATTGAGCACTCCCTGTGCTGGTACTAAGTGCTCTGAGCTTTACAGCCCCAACTCCTGTATCACAGGAATGTCAGGCTAAGCAAGAGAGACTCCAGACCTGCCATCTCTCTAGCCTTGGGGCTAAACCATCATTATTAATGACAGCAATCACCACCCAGAACTCAAGTCATAAATAATAAATGTCTTTCAACAGTCACAAGAATGGCTGCAAACATTCATCATCTACACACTTCTCAAAACATCCATGGGAATGAACAGCAGAACTAGTATGTCCATTTCTCTCTTTAATTCAGTGCTAACATTTCATTCTGTTTTTTTTTAAAAGAGCCCAAAGCAGCATGAATTCCACATAACAGTGATAGATATTCCATAAAGAAGGATTCTGTGGTCAAATAAGTTTTAACAACTCTTCTATTATTAAAAAAACCAAACTTACAGGAAGACTTCTGTGTTTTTAATGTATTAATGTACATTATGAATCTATAAGAGTTATCTTGTGTTTCCTGAAAGTATTGGACCTAAACTTTTTTCCCCTTTTGGCTTTATATGTAATAGTATCTTTCAGGACACCTTCTGTGTGGCACACTGGACATATTTATCATATTTAATTTGCTCTCGAGGGTGAAAAGTGCTAGTTTGTGTTTGTAAATATTCCCACCATGGCTGATTTCAAGGAACCAGACAGAAGCCAGTAGGCATGGAGTTAGGAATACATGCATGCAATAAGATCTCTGAGCTGAAGTAGGTTGATGGCAGCTGGTACAGGCTGTCATGTGCTGGCACTTCATGGGCAAAATGCTGCTGTTCTTGCAGTCCCCTCTTCCCATGGAGAATGTGAAAGTGAACAGAAGCCAATGGGTAGGGTAGGAAGTTGCTGGTCCTTGGAATTTTGCTCACTTTTTAATCAGTTGACCTGAATAGCCTTTCTGTGCCTCAGACCAGCTTATGGTGGGTGTTGGATTTGCTGATGAGGCTCCCTGGTCCTGTGTACTGCTAATAGGACTGCTTTAAGGCACATATCTCCTGATTTTGTACAACTTTACTAGCCTATAGTCTTCCTGAGGATCCCTGCACCAGTACCCATCCATTTTCTGTTGAGGCAGGATAAAAAAAATAAATATAGGTATAAAGGAATCAAGGAAAAGCAATTTAAAACTTGTACTGTTAAGAAAAGTCAGGACACAAAGTTATCCAAAGTTATCCATATTTCTTTTCTTTGAGGCCCAGCACATCCATAATCCTTCTTGTTCTATTTCATTCTTTTCATCCTCCACCTCCTCCTCAGTCATTTTCTTCTCCTGGATTCCAAGATGACTCTCTGTTCTTGTCCTACTTCTTGCCCTCCACCATGTTTCTCCTCCAGCCTTCCTTATCTTAGTTAGTACATTTCCTTCAATGTAGTTGCCTGAGCCTGAAATATAGGAATCATTGTTAAATTAACTTTTGTAATTATCTCTTCTTGCCAACCTACCAAAGTCTTGATTAGTGAATTTCATTCTTTTTTTTTCCACTTGATGCCCTGAGGGCCATTATTTCAAATAACACTCAAAACTCAGTGAGTCTGTTGTTCAAAACTACTGCTTTTCTCTTTCCAGTCCAACAGATCCCAAATGTGTCTCTCCTTGCCTAATGCATGGAGTAGTACAGGATCCCTTCACATTTTTCTTATATTCAGCCATTATCCTGTGGTCTTTCCTTCCTCATGGAAACCTCCAGTACCAACCACAAGCACGCTGTTCAATGGGACAAGGTGCTTTGAAAAAACACAATTAAGTGAACTCTTCAATTAGAATTGGTTTTTTCCTTTCCTTTTTGACATTGGGGTTTTAGGATTTTTTTGTTGTTGTTGTTTCATGATGATTTCCTGTATGTCACAGTCTCATTTGAATGAAGTAGGAATTTCAAAGACTTTCTCTAATTTCAAGATAGAGAAAGTGAGGCCAAGGTTCTGACTACCTGAATTCAAGGTCATACAGGTAAAGATTTCATAGCCAGGTTGAGTGCCACTGAGGTAATGATACTTCATTTAACTTAATATCATTAAAACTTGACCCTGTTGTGTGTCAGTGTTCTCTAACTTTTAGATAATGGGTAATATTCCATTGTATACATATATCACATTTATCTTTATCCATTTATTTATTCATGGATATTTAGGTGCTTCCACCTTTCAGCTGTGGTGAATAAGACTTCTACAAACATGGGTGTATGAATATTACTTGGAGACTGTTTTCAGTTCTTTTAGGTGCATACACAGAAGTGGAATTGTTGAATCATATGGCAGTTTATGATTTTTTTGAGAAATCATACTCTTTTTCATGGAGGCAACATCATTTTACATTTCTTTTTTTTTTTATTTTTTTGAGACAGGGTCTCGCTTTGTAGTTCAGGCTGGCCCTGAGCTCACTATGGTGCCCAGGCAAGCCGCCGCAAACTCAGCAATCCTCTTATCTCTGCCTCCCGAGTGCTGGGATGACAGGCGTGAACCACCATGCCTGGCATTGTGGTATGCGGTGTTGATTGCTGGTGGGCGTGAGTCTCCACGCCCAGCATTATATGTGGTTTCCGGGGATCGAACTCAGGACCTTGCG
>PVIC010035742.1:0-18912 GCA_004025085.1 Thryonomys swinderianus
AAAAAAAAAAAAAAAAAAAAAAAAAACTAAGAAGTATATGTGTACTAAGTCCTATACCTTCTGAGTTTGCGACTCCTCCCCCACACTATTGGCCTTACTTCCTTGTTTCTTTGCACGCATCCTAATTTTTAGAAAGAAAATTTTTAGTAGAAAATTGGAAAATTTCATTATTATGATACATTGACTCTGGAAATTTTGAATTCTGCCAGGATTATTATCACTTGCCAGGGTTATAGAGGTCTATTTATTAACTCCTAAACTATAAGGACTGTGTTTTCTGTCATGCAGTCTCTGTTCCCTTAACTTATGTAGCAAGTGGTGAGGCAATTGACACTGATAAAGTCTAGCTTGTGAATCAGTTGCAAACACAGATGAATACATGCACAAAATTTTTATGTCAAAATGCACTAAGTATCAAATTGGAAGAGTTTTAAAGTTGTCAAGTACTAAGGCATGACTGTGACATTCCTTCAATACTTAAGCAGGCTGTTAACAATTTTGTCTTAGTTTTTCATTTTCTGCTTGCGCTGAGCCTAAAGACTAGAGAGAAGTGAAACGCTACAGTGCCAAGTCTTTCATGGACAGGTGTCCTGTTTTGGGCATGCATATGGTTTTCTGGACACCCAGGTATGCATGGCAGAGTATTAAAGTTCTTATTCTCCAAAGTATCCTATTCTCTAGATTTTCCTCATAAGTTTTTATCTATCAGCAGCTTGCTCATTTACCTTTACATATTTTTGAGGAATATATTTCTTCACCCTGGGAGAATTTGAAGTTATGTCAAGCAAAGGCAGTGAACACCTTTTGTCAGTGTAGGAGCTCCCAAACAGGTGAAAACACACACACAACTGCTCGGGAATAAAGTCTAGCCTTCACACTTCCGAAACAGGAACCCATACTTGGAGTGCAGGCTCTAATCTTCCAAACCACTGGGTCTTTTGGAAAGCCTCCCCTGTGTAGAGTCTGAGAGGAGATGGAGCAGCTCAAGCAGATGCAGACAGGGTACAGGCTGTGATGGGGGTGGGGCAGGACCAGAAGGGGCTGAATCAGGGCCACAGAGAAGGGTAGAGGCAGAGTGAAGAGGAGACTGCCACGATCAGGGTGAGGAGGGGTGATTGAGCCAGGCAGAGTGTGGATAAGAGTATAATTTTTGTTTTCAAGACAGGGTCTCACTATGTACTTCAGGCTGGCTTTGAACTCACTATGTTGTCCAGGCTGGCCTCAAACTCTCAGTGGTCCTCCTGGCTCAGCCTCCTGAGTGCTAGGATGACTACAATACCTGGCTAAGGGTACATCTAAATACCACAAAATTCTGCTGCTTCAGTGATTTTTCTCAGGACTCAGCAATTCTTGGTTGCTGTAACCATTAGACTACCTTTCAGGGCTCCAGTAAACTTGACTCCTGACAGTTTTTCCCCCTTCAGTGTTTCTTGGGAGGGACCAAACCTCACAGTGTCCTTTCACTAACATCAGTCAGTCCTGGGAGTGATGTTACTTTTAATCTTTATGTTAACATCTTCATTTGTTTAGTAGTGTGAACTTTTTCTCTGAAAGGAAGAGAATAACAAATCACAAGAAACATGTGTCCAGAAACTTTTCTATCATTAATGAACTTGTGAAAATCAATAAAATGATTTATTTAACATATCCAAAGTCCAAATCTCTGTGAACACTTACATTTTTACAAATGAATACAAACATAATAATACTGATCCATATAAACTTTTGTATAAACATTAAAGGAAATATACACATAGTTTCTTTTTCTTTTAGTGCTTCCAAAGCACAGAATGTACAAGTCCACCGGAAGACTTTGTTGTCACATGCAAGAACAATGTCCTGGGTTAGGACAGTCTCAGGTGCACTTTGTAATGTCTCTAGACAAAACAGAAGAAAATTGGAGGTAGATTGTTTGGTGACTGTCCCTGCCCTTCCCAAAGAAAATAAGTTACCCAAATAGCAGCTTCTTACTACTTCAAACTATCCTGAATATTGCATGGTTTAAAAGGCACTACTAGGGATTACTGAAAATTCTGTTCAGCATACACAAGATGGCCACTTTGATTCTGTATGCTTGTTCTTTCTACAGGACATGCTAAGAATTTTTAAGTAACACTCCACTTGCTGGTGCCCCCTCTTCATTCTGAGAATGCATGGAATGGCAAAGTTCAGATGAGCGAACCTTTGTTACCGATGGTAGGGGCAGCAGTGTTTTATGAATGTAGTACACTGAAATAACAGCACCACCTTCCTCAACTGGGAAAAGAAACAAACAAACAAACAAAAAAATGGATACTTTCAACCAAAATTCCTAAGGCAAAAGCCCAAATTTTACTAAAATAAAAAAGCTTCACCACTTTTTTCTTAGACTGTGGAAGGCCATCCCCTTGACTCAGACATTCTAAAAAAGGCTTCAATAATATCCTGAACAGAAAACTTGTCCTTTTTTTTCCTCATGGATCTTTGTATTAACATGATGATCTGTTGTTTATATAATTAACATTGTTGAGAAGGTAATGAGAATCTATTTTTTCTAGTGCCTTCTCCAGGTACTGAATTAAGACTCGTCTTTTAAACCTGAAAGCAGACAGAAATTTTATTAACCAAAAGATACTTACGGCATTTGTGAAGTATAAAGAACAAAGTCAAACTTACAATCTGCATGGGAATATAAAAATTTCCATCATAGAAATACTAGTTTAACAAACACTGATAATTCCAACCAAAAGGATGAATGAAGTGGCCTCAGTTCATAGATAATTATCTACCAGTGTAAGCATTTCTGGAGAGACAGCCTTATTTATGATTAAAGACCAAAGTTTGAGAAAATTAAGGTGAGCTGATTCCTTTTGTTGTCCTGTACTGGGGTCCAATGGTCAAATGAAACCCTAGAGGATTTCTGTTTGTACTCACCTTGCAGCTTCCTTGATGGTAAATTCAACAAACTGTTTCTTCATCTCCAGGGGTCCCTGTACTTCTTCAAGTAAAATGAAAATCCTTTCATACTCTATAGATAATAAAATAATCATAGTATCTTAAAGAATACAAATGGAAAATCAAATCAAATCACTCTACAACTTCAATAACCATTATTCACAGGCAGAAAGTTAGATATAGCTAGTATTTTAAGCACTCACTAACCAAATCTGGGGGCTGAATAATGGGTGCTCGAAGCTGTTCTTACCCTAAAAGGCTGCAAATATACTACCTTACTTATCTTATTTGCAGATATACTTAAACTAAGGATACTGAGAGGCAGAGGTTAACTAGGTTTGTCCATGTGGGTTCAAGAATCATTTTAAGACAAGACAGTAAAGATCAGTAAGAAAAGACATAAGCAAACATGTAGAGGTCAGAGTGCAGAAAAAGTGCTAATCCTGCAGAGGCAGAGGAAAAGATCCACGAGGCAAAGAGTAGCCTTTAGAAGACAGAGGAAAAGATCCACGAGGCAAAGAGTAGCCTTTAGAAGACAAAAACCACGAAGAAACAGATTCTTCCTGAAGTTCCAGGAGGAACAGTGACCTGCTAACACCTGCATTTTAGCCTAATGAAAAAATATCTTCAGCATTCTGATCTCCAGAACTCTATAATAATAAAGTTGTGTTGTTTTAAGGTACTAATTTTGAGTTAATTTGTTACAGTAGTAAAAGGAAACCATTGCAAGAAGGGACAAGATGATTTTATCTTTTTTGTTAAAGCCAGAGGAATTTCTTTAAATTATGTAAAAACCCTACTGCCCAAAAATGCATCTCAAGAAGCAGCTTGAATCTATTCTGAGCCATAGGATGAAAAGCTCCCATTGTATTTTTGATATTCCTGCATTACTTACTTCGTCCAAACTTTCGAACTTCTTTCATCAATTGGTGTTTTATATCAGCATTGATTCCACGTGCCATCGCAGGGGTAACTTGCAATGTATTTGGTATAGTTTCCAAAGCAGATGGTACTATAGTATTTTGGTCATTCATAGACACATTGCAGTTTTGAGCTCCTCCTACAAGGACATTATTACTGGGTTTGTGAATCAGTCCATCTTTCCTGAGACTACCGAAGTCCTCAGCAAGAGAATCCAGTTGGTTGGGTGGAAGGCCACGTCCCGCCACATGCATAAGCTCTGCTGGAGCAGATTTTGACAAGAAACTATCAGAGGGGGTCTGCCCATTTTCTGTCTTCTCCTCATGGATATCATGAATGACAGCAGCATCTGGGAAGCAAATTAGGGAGTTGAGCCATAAGATGAGTATATTTTGTTAACCCCACAAGCACATCACTATGTTCCTCAATTTTGCAAAAGCTATTTCATGAAGCAGGAGCACGTACAAGGTAGAAACCTGAGACTCCTCAAATTGAACTGAAGAATTTAATATGCCACCACCTTCTTGCCTCTTGCCGCTATGAATATACAGACATCAAGATACCATAACTAAGAAACACTCACAGGTGCTTGGTAATCATGGTTCACTGTCAGTCTGTTATGCTTTACAAGGGGAAAAGCAACAAGCTGCACTCAATATGATATCATCTTAGTTACAGGTAAGCAGCCACACTTCACGGAGCTTCTTTGAAGGCAGACACCATGTGGATACCACATTCTGTCTTTTTCTTTTCTTTTCTTTTTTTTTTTTTTTTTTGAGACAGGGTCTCGTTTTGTACGTTTTGTAGTTCAGGCTGGCCCTGAGCACACTATGTAGCCCAGGCAAGCCTTGAACTCAGCAATCCTCCTGCCTCTGCCTCTGCCTCCTGAGTGCTGAGATTACAGGCTTGAGCCACCACATCCGCCATTGTGGTATGTGGGACTGATTGCTGGTTGTGGTATTGTTGTTAGTGGTTACTGGGGATCGAACCAGGGACCTTGTGCTTGCTAGGCAGGCAACGGAACCACTGAGCTAAATCTCCAGCTCCTGGGTTGAGATTTTTGAAATAGCCTCTGCTTCCCATAAGGCCTGTTGCAGCTACCACATACATGATATAATGGTTTGCTTAAAGAAAAAAGAGTACAGACAAAAAAGGAACATAGGAAAAGGAAAATGAAATCATTGAGTATCTTAGTCCTACAAGGGTCATAAGAAAATCACAACCACTACTCTGTACCTGAATGCACAAGGGTAGGTTTTAGGAGGTTTGGGTAAGATGGGAACCAAGAGGCCGAGAGTGGTCCCTTTTCGCCCATATGGTTAGTCACAGTAGGCGGTATTTGTGGTTTCCTCAACAGCAGGGACATACTCCGCCTTCTCTTAGCTGACGTGGCACTGGGTTCTCCAGAACGTTTCAGTTTGTTTTGTGGCCCTGCTACAAATTCATCTGCTTCATCAATCATCATTCCCTGGAAAATAGTGAACACATTCCATTAAGGACCAAAACTCAGCTGTCAAGAAATTGAGTCTTCATATGCATAAATAACCAATCATGAGTTTCATCACTTGTATAGGTCAGTCACAGGCCCAAGATTCACCCACTCTATTCTGAGAAAATGCAGCTCAATTTTAAGCCTGTCTATAAAGAACAAGGAGGAAACTAACACACAAGGTGTTGTCCAAAGCCAAACATACTACAGTAATGATTCACTGGGAAGCCTACAGAATGAGCAGCATGTTCAACCCATGGTCTCTAGGGAGGTTACTTGTCTACTTTTCTTTTGTTTTTGGGGGACAGGGTCTTCCTATATAGTTCAGGTTGACCTTAAGCTCACTATGTAGCCAAGGCTGGCCTTGAACTCATGGCAATCCTCCTGCCTTAGCCTCCCAAGTGCTGAGATTACAAGCATGCACCACCATGCTCGGCCACTTGTCTACTTTTAAAAAATGTTATAACAACAAGTATTAAAAATGTTAATTGGGCTGAAGATTTAGCTCAGTGGTTCCAGTGCCTGCCTAGCAAGTGCAAGGTCCTGGGTTCCATCCCCGGTAACCACATACAACAATACTGGGCATTGTGACTCACACCCACCAGCAATCAGTACCACACACCACAGTGCTGGGTATGGTGGCTCACACCTGTAATCCTGGCACTCGGGAGGCAGAGGGAGGAGAATTTCTGAGTCCCAGGATTGCCTGGGCTACAGAGTGAGCTCAGGGCCAGCCTGAACTACAAAGCAAGACCCTGTCTCAAAAAAAAAATGTATAAAGAATGATGAGATTGAATCATTTATACTCAAATGGACGTACCTTCAGGACATACTCATAAAAATAAATAGGTCATAGATGTGTAAATATCGTATCTTTTCTCTGATATGAGAAAATGAAGTTGTAAATGTGTTTTACAATGCATGATTGATATTGTGAAACAGTAAATATTAAAAGGGAAATCGGGATTAGGGGTAAATAATGGGGAAAGAAAAAAACTGATGGTTAAAAAATGGAAACAAAGCTTGTATATATAGGGGTGGGAGTGGTAGGGTGGGTAGGGGAAGGGGAAAAATGAGAATTAAGTCATGTCATATACTGGTACAAATTCTCAATGTGGAGTGTAACTGTGATGTGTATATATAATGTACCAATAAAAATTAAAAAATAACAAGACAGTGGTATTAATGAACATCACTCTTGTCTTTTTGTACCTTTCTTCCCTGTTATCCTTCCCCCTTCTTTTTTCTCTTCCTTCTTTCCTTAATTTTAATCTGTATTGTTTGAATAAAAGTAATACAATAATTTTTTAAAAAATGTTATTTACGTACATGAACTTCTCTCAGTACAACCTAGGAAAGATAAAAGACTAGATACACCTAGAAGAATATTATAGACCTATATCATGAAGAAAGGAGGAGATAATTGGTAATCTCAATATTAAATGTGATAGTGTGTACTGGTGGGAATGCATATAGTCTCTGGAGCCAGAAAGACATGGGTGGGTTCAGATTCTGGCTCTTAAAAGCTGTATCACAGTGTTTTGACACTTGAGTACTGTAAGCCCTGATTTCTTGTGCTAAAGATCAGATATTACCATTCATCTTGCAAAATGATTATGAATATTAAAATATAATCACTTAAAACACCAGCCTGTATTAGGTACTCAACAAATTAGCTATTAGTTTTAAGCAACACATTTTTTGTATTAAGAGACTCCCACTTTCCATCCATGAAGAGCCCTGGTGTCATATTTTATCTCTGAGTTGTACTCATCTTACCAAAGGAACTACAGCAATAATTTTATAAATTAGACAGAGATACAAATAGGTACCTTACCTTTTTATCTTGTTTAAATGGATTGCCAAAAGTGTGCAGTCTTTTTGGCTGATCTGGATCAATCTCTCGAAGTGGAGAAGCCAAGGTCTTCAGATATTCCTGATAGTTGCCCATTTGTGCAACCGGAATACTATGAAGGGAATCTGCAAAATCACCATTAAAGAAATTGATACGGACAAAATGCACAGTCCTTTCAAGAGGACATGATCATTGTCTGGTTTAGCAATGTGTATCTCAGACAAGATCAGGCAGGTTCAGAGTGGTATGGCCACAGACAACAAGGTATATCTCACTATCAAATAAGTCTAAAATCTCGAATCTGGCATTCTAGAATCACCTCTCTTCATCTAATCATTACTCAGACTATTATTACTTCTGCTTTAGGGCTCACACTACCAGGGTCAGAACAATTCCCTTACCTTCCCACCAGGCTTCAGAATGAGCTGACCTCCTTTGTACACTCACCCCATTCAAAATACTATGCATTCGTGCATTGCAAAGAGCCTAGGCTTCTTCGTATTCTCTTACTGTGCAGAAAATCTTCATTACTGTCTTAACCTCTGAGTATTTGATTAAATATTTAGTCTCTCCTTCTAGAAGAGCCCCCACATACATAAAAATGTAAAATTTCAGAGGACTGGGCAGCTTTGATTTGCTCATTTCACTTGATAAGTGATCCCAAATAAAATGAACAGGATAAAGGGAAATTTCTGGGCACTATTCAGTTCATTACTTTCATATAAATGAGGTACTTGCCATTGTATTCATAACAGTGTCTGGAAGGTAGAGTGAGTGTGCAGTTTGGGAAATCTGGTGGTCTAGGTACTGCTGCTTTCCAATAGGCTAAACCTGGACAAACTCCTAAAATGCTTGCTATCAGTTTCAATGCCAATATTATGGATATAAAGACAATATCTACCTCCAGGTGCTGCTAGAGGGATAGAACTGGAGCATGGAAGTGTGGGAAGTACAGTATACATGCTGATTAATACATACTTGCTTTTAAACTGAGAAAAATAAACTGTGTCTAAGGGAGTGCAGGGGTTCAATGAAAACAAGCACTTAAATATTAAAGACTTAGGAAATAACCTGACCACTGCACAATAAACACTGCTATGTATGTCACACCAGGTTTTTTCTCAATAAAAACTATTCCACTACTTATTTACCTTCATCTTGCCCAACAATAAACTTGTGTGTCTTCAGTAGGTTGGATCTCATTCTGGTCAAATGATCCAAAAGATCTCTACGTGGAATATCATAAGCATTTCTATATGTCTGGGTTTTCATATTCTATTTGAAATGAAAAAGATAATTTCGGTTACTCCTGAGGCTTCTAATATCAAAATGTAATACTTAGGTCTTTTAAAATCTTACTGAAGAGAGCTATATTTAATATAATTGTCACAGAATTATCCTGTTGGAAAATTGGATTTTCCACCTATAAAGTACTAAAAAATGAGGTCTATCCCTTTTCCAAGTACATCACTTAAAACTCCAGATGTGGAGATTTACCCCTTAGCAGACTTACAGGGCCACTGCTTGTGCCTGGATTGGTTCCCCAGGCAGCCAATGAGGTTGGCTGTTGCCACTCCCTGGACCAGCGCAGTGCTGACCCAGCAGGGAGCGCAGCTGGGGAGGAGCCCCCCAGAAGTGCCTCAGGGACACCCTGCTCCACCAGGGACTGAGAATGGCGGGGTAGTAGGGCGGGGCCAGCTGTCTATATTAACCTCCTCCATTAGAGTCCCTGCTAGGCTGCCCCAGACTTTGTCCAAGCTGTGTCAATGCCTGAGCCTCCTCTTCCCCAACCTTCCTCCACCTTCTCTTTTCCAGTAGTGCTGTAGTCTGGAGGCTCTGCCTACCCACTTCAGCTCCTATCCTCCTTCATCTTTCACAGGTGTTAACAACTCCCCAAACATATCGCGTACATTTAATTTCATGTTGGCATCTATTGGCAGGATAATTCCTAAACTGCTCCAGCAATAACTATCAAGGCCAAAACTAAAGCAATAGGAATAACAGAAATGTACTAGGCAAGTTCAAATAAAAACTTTATATGCCACAGTTTACCTTGTTTAAGAGCCCAACTTGGAAGCCAACAAATTCTTTGGTATTCAATTCTGTCAATCTCAGTGCAGTTTCCCCTGTGATTTCTTTCAATAGTTTTCTAAAATTTTTACTGTGAGCCAAGGACAAGTTGCCTTCAGAATGATTTTTCACTTTGATACCAATTTCCTGGGGAGCTTTCTTCCCCACTGATGCTAACATTCTTTCTGACTCTAGTTTGGTCTAAAATGAAAGTACATAGTATGTTATGAAAACATCTACTATATTGCTTCATTTTTACTACTTAAGAAAGATTATAATTTAAGAACCCCATAGAACAATTTTCAATTTCAAATCACAGAGAAATGAATAATTAAACATTTTCCTGTGCTTCTCTGTACTAGCATAGCAAAGAGAAAGGGGACTGGAACAACAAATAATACACTTTTTTCCTCTTGTCTACTGTCAAAATTGTGATTGAATCATGGAAAAAATGGAAACCATGCATAAGAATTTCATTCCTACACATTATAAAACACATCGTGTTACTGAAAAATCTAGTCTAAATCAATATACTCATTTCAGACTAGACATAAAGGTTTAGGACTCTATGCATGTAAATTGGTGCTAAAATTCAGATTAGGTCAACTGGCATTATATTTAAAAAAATTAAACTTTATTTCCAACATTGGGTTATACAAAAATTTCTTATAATGTTATGTTTAACTGAACAAATATTACCAAGTACAGTTTTTAATGTGTACTCAATAAGCTTCTTACTAACTTGCAAGGAAAAAAACCTTCTTAGTAGACAGTATTACATCGTATTGATTAATTTTGCTGGAGAATGTATTACAGCGACATATTTGGCATATTTTACATTTTATATACATGGGGGATGGTTCAAAGAACACTGGTAACATAGTTATTAAATTAGTAATTAGAAATATTCTAAATTAGTAATGATCTTCTCTTTCTCTCTAAAAGGTGCAGTTCTACCAGTGTTTAGTAAGCCCCAAATAATTTGGGTTTTCTTTCTGTTTGGTCAGAGATATTTTTTTTAAATATTCTTGGAATTAAGTATATGTTTATTAGCTCTAAAAATTTCCTAAATCATGAAATATAAGAGCAAATGAGAAGTCTGTTTTCCTAAATGACTTGGAAAACTCATTTATAAAACTATACAAGCAATGTGAACCAGAAGATCCTAGAACTTTCATTAGGTTAAATTCTGTTCACTGTTATTCCTGCTGACACAGCCTTAAAGGCTTAAGGTTACTATCAAATAAAAAATAAATCTATAGATCAATAGATAAATAAATAACATAAATAACCAAACCAAAACATTACAACAACAACAAAAAATCTATTAGCAGAAAGGAACAGGGGTTAGAGGGCCACTTGATTGATCAGAAATCTGGGTTTACTTTTTTTTTTTGCATTTACGAGCACACTGAACTGGTAGGAGCTGGTAAGCTCCAGACTATATTTAAGATGTTGCCAGTTCCTAGCTAGGCGTGTCAGCATCCAATTGAGTCCCTTAGGCTTGTTCGTAAAATCTGACACTCTATGTAGTACTGTCATTTTTCCAAAGGCCAAACTTCCAAACATATCCGGCTTGAAACATTATAGTCACAGCAAATGCTACTATGGTGCCCTACCTTGGAATATGTTTGTGCCCAAGGTAGTAAATCTGCTGCACTGATTTGTCACATAACACAACTGTATGGCAGTAGAGCTCTAATTCAACAGTTCCCAAACATTTCCAGCCTACAAGAATGGGCTACATAGAGGTGGAGAAGTATGATAAGGAGGGTGAGTGGAGGATGAGGTACTAATAGAGAGGGGCAGGCAAGGGACAAGGTGAATAATGGTAAATGAGGTGGGGTATAAAGAACAGATGGAGGGAAAGGAGAGAGGAGGATGAACTCCACTCTCCAGGTCCCCTTGGGGCCTGTCACCCTCAAGATTAGGGAATACTGGCCTCATGTCCCCCCTCTCCAGGGAAAAGTAGATGGCTATTTATTCAAAGCCTAGTATGTGAATGTAAGTCTTTCATGTAGTACCTGAAAATGGATCTCAGGCAGCTCATTTACTCACAACGGGCCTCCGTGTGCTGACCTACAAAAGGGGGCGCTCTAGCACAAAGTGATTTGAGGAGAAACTAGGTTGAGGATAGACAAAATGTGACCCATGAGAGAATTCTATTAGGTTTCTGCCCCTCATAGGCCACAAAATATCAGCCAGCTTGTGGGCAGGACAAACTGGCAGGCAGGAGAAATGGCACAGCATCGAATGATACTGACAGACCCTTAACTGCAGTTTAATGGTGAAGCTAGAAGCCATAGAGAATCACATTACTACTAATCCATAAAGTGTAGAGATATATACACATTTAATTTGAAAAATTACAGTTACACTAAAGAATAAGGAAATGCACTTCTGAGGGCAAAGGAGTTTTGTTTGTTTGTTTTTACCAATACTACCTGTTGGCTGAGTTTTTTAAGGTAAGAGATAACACTGTAACTAAGTCCACAATCTAAATTATCTGATATCAGATTTGGAGCTCCCATCATCCTTAGTGCTTTCTTTAATGGCTATAAGGAAACAAAATACACAACAGTAAGAATAGAATAAATCTTAAAATACTCAAAGTTCAGTTATAAGGGGCAAAAGGATATGATTCATTTCTTAGAAGTCAAGGTGCTGCACATAAAACCAAACATGGAACATTAAAAAGTGGCAATGAAAATAGCAGAGAAGTAAGAAGCAGAAAGTAAAAAATCAGAAAAGAGTGGGATAAGAAGAGCAAGTAACAGCAAATTCAAACAAGTAAATTGCTTTCAGGCTTAATTCCCAAGTCACCAAATCATTTCACATTGCATTTTATTGCATATCCCATTCCTGCCATGGTCAGTACCAACACACCCCAATTTCTCCTCCCAGTTAGACCAGTGGTCCCATGGAAGATTTTGCCTTTTCACCTCTAGAAACTTAGCTTCCCACAACAAGGCCATGATGTTTTAGAGTGCCTCATTCAGAAGGTGTCTAGGACACATTTAACAGGTAATAAATAGCTGTCTTCAAATTCTGTTTTCACAGGGAAACTCCATACTGAGAATTTCTAGAGTTAAAAAGGGAAGTTGGCATGATACATAAATTGAGACCTATTTATTCTTATATCCCCAAATTATAATTTTATAAGGTTAGTTTTAATAAGAGAAACATAGATGTGTTTAATAAAAATAACCATGGCAGTTAAAAGAAACAAAATAGAGAGAACAGTGCTCTTTTGTGCCATCATGACATCTCGAAACTCTTACATATGGTTTGAGAAGACAGTGATGACACAAATCTTTGTAAAGTAACAAGATGATTATCTTATTGCAGGAATAAAGCTTTTGATTCATTATTTTCTTAGGACAAGAATAATCAGTGACACAGTTAACACTTATATACATATAAATACATACTAATAAGTAGTATGGGGGCAGAGTTTTTAAGTAGCTGTCAAAAGCCTGTCGCCACTTCAGATTTGGCTTAAGCTTGTGAACTTTAAACAAGTCATCTGTAACAGAGAAAACAAAATATTACATTATTCAGGTCTTAAATGGCAACATCTATATTAAGCAACTCACAGCTAGAAATCTCAAATTTTCATAATATTAGATAAACTTCTCTTTGGAGTTTTTTTCTGATGGTTGAATTTATCAAAATTATATCCGTTGATCCCTCATTTACATTGCTTTGACTTTCTATTTTTTGACTTTATGATGATGAGAAAGTATTGTTCACTTGGGAGCAAACTTCAGACTCTGAGTTTGGATCTTTGCTCAGCCTAGCAACCTGCACTAAGACCTTCTCTCACAATGCTAGGCAGCAGAAGTGGCTGCAGCTGCCAGGGAGCCAGGCAAGCATGAAGGAAAACAACTAACACGGTGGCCACAGTGCACTGTGTTGCTAAGCTGTGATGCTCACTTGGCTGGGGGATTAAATGTATTTTCAGCTTGCAGTGGGATTTAGCAGACTGAAGCCCACTGCAAGTCAAGGAGCATTTATCTACACTGTTTTCCTAAAAAGCTGAAACAAATTCTCAAGTTGCATATTCCTCTTGACATCTGTAAGGCTACAAAAAAATGTAATATTAAAACACTGATGGACTTGAAATATTTTCCTGCCCTGCTGTATTGCTAAGTTTATCATAATAATGTGCACCTGCAGGCAAACTCATAGTCACTGGTTTATGGAATAATATTTCTGTCACTTAAACATACAGGATGCTATTCTTTGTGCTGAAAGACCAAGGAAAAGAGACTATTGGAGAACAAATGTTAAGCCTCTAATTGTTATACAACGATAGGCAAGCTCTAAATTACATTTTGGATTCTGCATAATTGTCTCAGAATTTGTTAAGGCATATCTCCTTCTCTCTTCATTTCTTTGATTTCTGTACTCCAGCTTTTTTTTTGGGGGGGGGCTACAATACTGAGGATGGAACCCAGGGACCTTCCAGTGAGCTATGTTGCCAGCCTCTTTTTTATTTCTTAGTTTGAGACAAGTCATTGCTAAGACAGTAAGTTGCCCAGGCTGGGCTTGAACTTGAGATCCTGTCTCAGCTTCCCAGAGTGCTAGTATTATAGGTGTGCACTACATGGAGTTTGTATTTCAGTACTTTGACGCAAACTTTGTGTCACTCAAATATAAATTTTTAGCTATAAAGATTGTAATAGGATATATAGATGGGTTCTTTAAAGTTATGTATAGCTAATCATGTTTCTTGATTACCAAGTTCACTGACAGAACAAAAAACATTTACCTTAAGTGTGCAGACATTCTTTATCTTTTCACCTTTAAATTTCATTATTTCAGTACTCTAAATATGTATATTGCATAAAGACTTCTAAAACATCTCATATTTTCCTTCTGAATACAAGAAAAATGTTTCTAATTCAAAATTTTTAACAGATATCATCATGAACCTTCCATACAAAGTATAAAAACCAAAGATATAAATTCATCCTCTATTTTGTTTCAAGTTTTATTATTTTTTAATCAAATGTTTTACTTCCAGAGATAAAACCATGCACAATTTCTCTAGAAAGAGGCATTCTTAGAATTCTGAATTACTTTAAGAAAAGCAATTATACATTTTCTCCCTTTTGCTGGTATTATACATTATTCACTCCTGCTGAAAGAAATTAAATGAATTTACAGAGCCATAAAATATTGGCCTTTTGTTCTTTTGGTATGGGCAAGAAAGAACAAAGAAAATAAAGATCCCAAGAGATTTCTGACTCACTATAGTATGTGGGTGCTTTACAGACCATTCAGATCTTGACAGAAAGAAATGAGACACTATAGAATAGCCCATTATACTTGGCCTTTATGTGGAGTCTGCTGGGAATTAGGATTTTGGAAACTGACAAACATAAATACAGGAGAGGTTCTTAGGTATAAATAGATTAGCTAATCAGACTCAGTAATAGTCTTAGTATTCTAACAATGACAAGTGCAATAATTCTGCCCAGGAGATGCTTTAGTCTAGTTATTTCTTGCCAGTTTTTTTTTTTTGAATGAGGTTCAAGGGCAAGAATAAAATATTCCATATTCTAGATGAACAGAAGAGAATTCATACAGTGATACTGTTTTCATCACTATCTCTGTAGCTCAAAAAATGATTTTCATACCATTAGAAGTCTATTCCCATGAGTCTCTAGGATGATAAAGGGGTCAAACAATTACCAAATCCACATTTGAAACAAGAGGCAATGAGAGCTCAATTAAGAGTAAAATGATACTTCTAACACCTCAAAAGCTACTGACATCTTCTATTTCAGTTCCTTTCTTCTCATTTCCCTTTACAGAGAGAGGGTGGACCCAGATTTGAGTTCAAGCTGAATGACTTCCTTAGCTGAGAGAGTTTGGATAAATCACTGCACCTTTTTATGTGTCCATTTCACCTGTCAAATGGGATAAACGCTATATTTGCCTTACCCCAGGACTGCTGAGGAACTAGATCACATAGGGAAGTAAACAAGCAGACTATCGTGAACAGTTAAGCCACACAGTGATTTATACTGTCAAATTATCTTCCTTCTAGTCTCTCCCCCCTTTACATCTTCCTTTTTTCCTCTTGACCATGGCTGATCTTAATATGGAACTGGGTTTTATTTTTATTTTTTACACAACTCCCTAATCCTTAATGTTAAAAGAACCAAGTGGGCCAGGAATTTAGCTCAGTGGTTCTGGTGCCAGCCTAGAAAGTGCAAGGTCCTGAGAGTTGGATCCTCGGTACCACATACCGCAATGCTAGGCATAATGGCTCACACCTGTAATTCCAGCACTCAGGAGGCAGAGGCAGAAGGATTGCTGGGAGTTCAAGATTTGCCTGGGCTACATAGTGAGCTCAGGGCCAGCCTGAACTACAAAGTGAGACCCTGTCTTAGAGAGGAAAAAAACAACAACAAAAAAAAAACAAAAAACAAAAAAATCAAGCAAGCAAACAAACCAAAAAACCAAAAAACCCAAAAAACCCCCAACAAAACTCACAAGTGATTTAAATGTGGTATACTTAAGAAAATAAGAAAAGTTTTTATGAACACTGTAATTTCTGTTGTTATTGGCCCCCAACAGGAAAAATGATTTCCTAATTGAGAGTGTATTTTTCCAACTGAGAGACTAGGGACCTCCCTGTTGACATGATTTTTCTGATAGTTCATTGATTAAGCCTCACTTATCTATTCCATATGCATGGATGTCACATCTGTGGATTCAACCAACTTTGGTTAAAAAATATTTCCAACACTGCATCTTCACTGAACATTTTTCTTGTTATTATTCTTTAAATAAAACAGTAAAATAATGATTCATATAACATTTACATTGCACTACATGTTATAAGTAATCTAGAGATGATTTAAAGTATATGGGAGGATGTGCTTAGGTTCTATGCTTATACTATGCCATTTTATATAAGGGACTTAAGAGTATGAGAATTTTGGTGTTCATAAGAGGACTGCAAATTTTATTTTAATTTTTCAGGTTATTTTTTATCGATTTTTTTTTTTTTTTGAGACAGGGTCTCGCTTTGTAGTTCAGGTTGGCCCTGAGCTCACTATGTAGCCCAGGCAAATCTCCAACTCAGCAATCCTCCTGTCTCTGCCTCCTGAGTGCTGGGATTACAGGCATAAGCCACCACACCTGGCTCAATTTTTTTTTTGACAGAGAAATATAATAGAGAATGGTAGTGTTTGCTTGGCAGAATTGATACATGCATATATTATTTTAGGTAATTTGAGATTAAACAATTACAATTCTGTTACTCTTGATGAAAATATGACATTAGTAAAGAGGAAATAGGTAGCACCATTATTGTGTGCGATTTAACTTGCCTTTTTTTTTTTTTTTTTTTGAGACAGGGTCTCGCTTTGTAGTTCAGGCTGGCTCTGAGCTCACTATGGTGCCCAGGCAAGCCGCCGCAAACTCAGCAATCCTCCTGTCTCTGCCTCCCGAGTGCTGGGATTACAGGCGTGAGCCACCACGTCCGGCACTGTGGTATGCGGTGTTGATTGTTGGTGGGCGTGTTTCCATGCCCAGCATTCTATGTGGTTACCAGGGATCGAACTCAGGACCCTGCGCTTGCGAGGCAGGCGCCAGAACCACTGAGCTAACCCTCCGGCCCCTTGCCTTTTTATAATATCAACCACTAAAACTACAAAACTATACCTTTTAAATATATTCTTAGTAAAATAGTGTTGTCTTTGTGAGTTAAAATAATGTAAATATTAATGACAATAATAATGACAGCATTGATTGAACACTTACTCTCTGTGAGGCAAGCTTTAAGTAGCTTAACTGTATTTACTCATTTAATTCTCACTAAATTCACCAGAAGTACGTAGTATCATTATTCCATTCCACAGATAAAGAAAATGAGACACAAGGGTTATATATCTTACTCAAGATCACAAAACTCACAAATAGAGAGCCATGATTCATAGTCAGGTGCCTCTGGGCCACAGCCCATACTTTTAATCATTATGGATGTTAGACTACCCAGAGAATGTTGTCAGGTGAAAATGTGAATTTGTACATTTCAGATTCCTATTGTGAAACACAAGTTTGTGATTTAGGAGCAGAAGTATGTCCAACTTCAAAAGATATAAAAAAAAAAACACCCTATGCTCCTTGGAAAATGCCCATTACAGAAAAACCTGGAGATAGAAATTTGAAGCCAGAGGACAGAATGGGACCTGAGTCAAGAGAAGGATGGCCCTCAACAATTTTGTGTGGGGTTAAGGAAGGAAGAGGTGTTAAAGGTTGCCCCAGGGTTTCTGGTTTGTGCTCTGCAGAGGCGAGGTAATCCTACTAACTAGACAGAACAGAACAGAGAAAGAACATGATAGAAGTGGGGTAAGAAGTTTTGCTTGGCTTGAAGTCACCCTTGTGATGTTTAGATCTGCATGCTCTACAATGGACTGGAGTCTGTGTTGTAGGCTAAGAAAGTACGGTGATAGATGCCACACATCTCATGTTGACAGCAGACATTTTAGACAGAAAGAGGACTTTGACATTTGAGGAACAGAGTAACTCAGGCTAAGATATGCAAGAAAGACACTGTTAAGATTTATCTTGGCGTAGTATCAGGAAGCCTAGAGACCATACTCTTAATCACCATGTATCTTATTCTACCCTGAGAATGATGTCAGGTGGAAACGTGAATTTGTTGATTTCAGAATTGATACATACATAAAACCCAAGTTTGTGATTCAGAAGCAACATGTAGAAGCCAAGGAACAAAAGGTTTTAAGCAAAGGAAGAGCTAAATGCTTAATCCCATTTAAGTACTTACTCTGATATCAGATTTCCAATAGCAAAGGTCAGAACAAGAGGGAAGGTCTTGCTATGTAAAGTGCTATACACTTCAACTTCTCATGGGAGACAAGCTACTCCAGTTAGGAGCAATTTCATATAATAATTTGGAAGTTAGGTTGAGTTTAAACTAAATATAGGACTCTGGAATTTACCTGTAGTATTTCTATAGCAGTTGTACTTAACGGTACTAAAGTTCCCTTCATCCATATGACGTCAGTGGAGGACAAATGAGAAAGAGTCAATCACTTTCACCTCTCCCAGTCAGGAAGGTACCATTTTAGTGAGGATCTTGAACTCCCGCTCATACACAAGAAGAAGGAACTGCTTTCCTTTGGGTATCAGTAGGGGCCAAATGAGGAAGCTAGACTTCTACCCTACCTGGTATGATGAGGCAGCATCTCCAATTTGTCAGAGGGGTGAGAGAAGAAACAAACTAAAACAATAAATTCAGAGGCTCATAGTATTGAAAATGTGCAAGATTCAATTGAAAAATCTCTTATCACACCAAGAAACAGATCTCAAAATTAATAAAAGAACCAGATGATGTACTACCAAGTAACTATATTAGAAATATCAACTAAGATTTATACAGAACCCACCATAAAATGTATTTCAACAGGTAATTAAGAAGAAACTTATAACAGGGCCAGAGGGTTAGCTCAGTGGTTCCGGCGCCTGCCTCGCAAACGCAAGGTCCTGAGTTCGATCCCCGGTAACCACATACAATGCTGGGCATGGTGACTCACACCCACCAGCCATCAATACCACAAACCACAGTGCCGGGCGTGGTGGCTCACGCCTGTCATCCCAG
>PVIC010035743.1:0-18900 GCA_004025085.1 Thryonomys swinderianus
TTTAAAGCCAATGGAAGACAAGAAATAAGCCCTTCAACAGGACAAGACCCAATCTTCTTGACATACATGTTATACAGTCAAAATAATTCAAAGGAATGAGCCATACCAACATCCACAACCAAAGGTCACCTCTCTCAGAAGAGTAGAATCAGGAAGGGGTGGAAACACAGTTGTATACATGAAGTTTGATTTCTCAAATTTAATATTCTTTATTTTGAGGGTGGGTTCATATTGTCTACTGTAATTTTTAGACTTTTATTCTTCAAGAATTTCATAAATTAATTTAAAGGGAGAAAAATAAAGGTACATAAACTACAAATAAAAGAAGGGAACTCTATATATATCATAGTTAAAAAGAAAGGTAAATACATTTTGGGGAAGTTCAAGGTAGATGATATCCTGACCACGTATGAAGAGCCTGGAAGTCTGCATGGAAGGGACAAGTTGTTTGCTTTGTATGTAATCAGTTTTCAAGCTTTATACCACCAAAACTTCTATTTAGATAATGACAGAATGTCTGAATAATCAGAAGGAAATGTTCTGTAGGAAGCTCAGCCTTGTCAGTGACCTTGAGTATGAAATGACAGAAAAATAAGGTGGTGTCTTTGAGAAGATGGATGTAGAGAGGCTTGAGAGTATTATCATTGTCTTTGTTTTTAGTTTTAGCATGTAAGATCATCAACCATTTATGTAACAGTATCTTACTGACACACATGCATGTGTGTAAACATACATATACACATATACACACACAGCTCATCTGAAATACACCATCCCTAACTACGGGACAAATTAGGCTTTAAGAATGCATATCAAATCTAACATATTTTTTTGCTAGATTAATTTTTTAAAAGATTCTAACAAATGGTTTCGAAGCCAAATGAGTTTCAAAACAAATTTCATATGTACTAAACAATTATAAGATCTACTAAATGACACTACTATTCTTCAAAATGCCTATGTTGTAAAATCTGTTTCATAGTTTTGTTGAGTTTTACCTTAGGGTAAACAAGAAAAAATCTGAATATAAAATTAAGACTATCTCAAAAAAAGCCCCCCCCCCCAACAAAAAGTCTGAAAGTGGAAAATAACTGTTCAGTTTTGTTAAGGACACCAAACTATTAGAAATGTTGGTTTATTCTTTTTCTTCAGAATTTCTGGTGAGTCCTTGCTATTCCTCATTCCTATTTTCCTGTGCTGTCTCACTTTTGGGCAAGATCACACAGTTCCTGTATGCTTCTCTCCTATTTCATTTCTTTAACCTCACAATCTTTGGATTTTTCCCACATGTGACACCTCTTGTTGATGACCATACACTCTAACGATCTGTAAGCCCCCAGAAAAAGTGCACCACCTTTTCCTCCCTATATGGAAGGAAACTGTAGGTAGGAGAGTCAGGTCACTCGTCCATGGCCAGGCAGTAAGTGACAGATACAAGTATCAAATTCAGTACTTTCTGTTTCCAATGCTTATGCTTTCTCATTTAACAAACATTTAATCAGCACATATGATATGCTTTGTACTATGTGAACATAAATCATAAAAACAGAAATAAGCCCTATTATCTCCACTGTGGAATGATTTAGGAAACTTAGTTCTAAAATACCTCTGAAGCCACACAGGTCAGAAAGCAGACACCATGACACTAGCTGGGGATTTCCAGAATAAAGTTGCCAGGACCCCAAAACCATGTAGGCAAGTTTTGTGGTTTGCAGATCCTCCCTGCCTTCCACTCAGACCTGGCAGGAGGCAGACAGCCCCTTTCTGATAACTCCCTTCTAACCTTCGTTAGTGGCCATGGCAGAGGCCAGCTGTTCTCATTTACTTCTGAACTGCATTGTGGACTAGAGGCTCTTCCTCAGATCCTTCTTTCTCTGTTTTTGGATAAGAGCATTTCCCCAAAGGCACATTACCTAGTTCATGAGGGTCAACTCAAGGACCTCACTATAAGAACTCTTTTCTCTTATATTCAATGTTTCTGTTGATACCATAGGTCGGTGCCATGTGTATAGGCCCCAGAATCTTTTACCGCTAAAAAGTCTTGGTTTCATGTTGAAATTTTCTTTCTGGAAAGCTAAAGAAAAACCTTTTTTTTTTTTTTTTTTGAGACAGGGTCTCACTTTATAGTTCAGGCTGGCCCTGAGCTCACTATGTAGCCCAGGCAAGCCTTGAACTCAGCAATCCTCCTGCCTCTGCCTCCTGACTGCTGGGATTACAGGCGTGAGCCACCACGCCCGGCACTGTGGTATGTGGTATTGATTGCTGGTGGGCGTGAGTCACCAAACCCAGCATTGTATGTGGTTACGGGGGATTGAACTCAGGACCTTGCGCTTGTGAGGCAGACACAGGAACCACTGAGCTAAATCTCGGGCCCAAGAAAAACCATTTTAAAAATTTCATCTGTGCAAGTGTTTTTATCATAATACTGTTAGAGAGTTTAAACGTTCAGTAGGAACAGGTAATTGGCTACATCAAGTCACCCATGCAAGTCATTTAGTCTGGCTTTGTACTTGCTATGTAGCCTAGGCTAACCTTGAATTTGTGGGGATCCTCTTGCCTCAGTCACTTGAGTGCTGGGGTTACAGGTGTGCACTATCGCACCCAGCAGTCAACACATTTTTACAGTTGTTGTATCTATAACTGTAGCCTGAGTGTAAAGGGCACAAGAAAGATAAGACACAAGTCTGTCTACATGGTGTGATCAGGTCATTTTAACTCAGTGCTTCAATTTTCTCATTCATAGAATACATATCATAGGCAAATACAGATACCTATCTCCAGGATTGCTGGGAGGGCACATAGCTATGGCTGGCACATGGCAGTAGCCTGGCAGAGCTGCCTATAATTCTTGTCCACACATGTTGGTGTTCCATGTAAGATCAAGATGGAAGCATTCATTCCTTTCTCCATTTACTTATTCAACTCATGGGCAATGAATCCTGCCTAGACACCAGGCAGTATCCTAGGTGCTTCAAATAAAAGGGCAAATTAAATTTATCCTCAAAGAATTCCCAGTCCAATGGAGACAGACAAGTGACTGGTGCATTAGAACTAAGACTGGCAGAGGATGACCAGGCATGCTGTCTACAAGTTTGATGCACTGGCAGCTGTCCAGAAAGGCTGAACCTCTGCCAGGTACTGGGGGGCCTCAGACAAGCAGGGCATCAGTAGAACAAGAGGGAGAGGGTGGACTTCAGCCAGCTGTGCTGCTGTGGAGGTAACAGAAGGTGTCTGTTCAGTTGTGTAGGAGGTGCGGACGGGAAGAACGTGGTGTGCTGGTTTCAGTTCTTGCTCGGGGTTCGGTGTGCTGTAGTGTGGAGACAAGTCTGGAAATTCAGCAGAATCATGAGGCAACCTTCTCATTTGGGCCCATCCTTTTGAGAGATAAGGCTTTACCAGCTGAAATTATCACCTGTGTCTGTGCATGTCCGTGTATCATCACTTACAAATGCAGTTTCCTGCAGCTCTTGCATCAGATCTCTGCATAATGCAATTTTGCATGTTAAAATGGATGAGTTGTCACCAGCGCACAGTCGTGTCTCTGGACATGAGGACTTTACTAACAAAAATATCTCTCTGTGCGTAAGAATGAATTATTGTAAAGAATTCCATCTGTGCTTCATCATTTCTTGGGTACCAAAAAACAAAGTGATTGTTATTTTTTCTATGGGAGGTGACATTTTGTTAACATATTTGGCTACATTTTGAGATAAGAAATGAGATGCAGGAAATGTATCATAGCATTAGCATGAAGAGGATATAACGAAATGCTGTGACTTGATATTTTTGTAGCTTCTGTTTTTCTTGAAAATAATTCAAAACATATAACAGGATAAATTAAATGTGAGACTCTGGAAAACTCATTTTTGGTGGTGTGGGAAGAAGGCCGAGACTTAGAAGAAGCCATTCAGGGTGCAGCTGCCCTAAACCACTCTCGCCCTCACCCTACTGAAAGCCTAGATCATCTCAACCTCTGATCATCCACCTTCTATAAATAACAGCGCTGTCCCCTGTCAGAGGGAATATCTGAATACATACTTACCATGTTTTAAAGTCAATATATGGACCATAATGTCATGTGATTTATCAAGGGTTAAAAAATTATCCTATTTATTTGGAGAATATAAGAATAGGTCTTTGGGCTGGAGATTTAGCTCAGTGGTTCCAGCACCTGCCTCGCAAGCGCAAGGTCCTGAGTTCAATCCCGGTAACCACATACAATGCTGGGCGTGGTGAATCATGCTCACCAGCAATCAATACCACACACCACAATGCCAGGCATGGTGGCTCACGCCTGTCATCCCAGCACTCGGGAGGCAGAGGCAGGAGGACTGCTGAGTTTGAGGCTTGCCTGGGCTACAGAGTGAGCTCGGGGCCAGCCTGAACTACAAAGCGAGACCCTGTCTCAAAAAAAAAAAAGTCTTTAAATTCCTTTTTATTCTGAAAAGCTATGACACATTATGACACATTATGACACATTAAGTTAGCTATTTCATCCATATAGTGATTTCATGTAAACCTACATTCTCTAGTACTGATAGTAGTTTAAATCTTAGCCAATGGAAACATAATTGTATATAAAGGTCAGTGGCATAGTGGGAAAAATAGGGTTACTGAAACTCCCTTTTCAATTTTCCTTTCATAATCTCTAAATACTTAAAATGTTACCAGAAGTGCACACATATTACTGGCATTGCTGTACATTATCAAATTAGAGCTATTTGGAGATTATCACAAAATTTTTTAAAAGAATCAAGAGTTGATAGGAAAACACAGGCTTTAAGTCTCGAGACAGAAATTACTTTCACCATTTTGTTCCAAATTCATTCAGTAACCTGGGACCAACTAGTGTAATGAACTTAATTCGTACCTTGCCTAACTTAATGGGTATATTATGAAAATAAGATAATTTTAATACTTAGGCCACCCTGAAAAAGATAAGCACAATGTAAATACTTCCTTATAGAGAACTTGCCCAGGTACATACTAATACCAAAGCACTGACACTTTAATGAAGGAGAAAAAAAAAACAACTCAATGGGTCGTCTTGCACTTCTCCTGTTCTCTATTTTGGTAAGTGGCATCACCATCCACCAAAGTACACAACAGATCCCTGGCTAGAGGTTGTGGGGAAAAACACAAACAACAACAACAACAAAAATGTCATGAGTTTCCTACTGTTTCTTACTGCCTTTCAGTCACTTATATGTGTGATCTCTTTTAATCTTTGAAGCCATCTTATTTTACAGTTGAGGAAACTAAAGTTCAGACAGGCTAAATAGAAGTCCCTGAAACTGTAGCTGTTTCAATCTACCCATTCCTTCTTTGTTTCCATGTTGTTTTCCATCTTCACATAGCTGGCATACTTGACCCATGTATCTAAGAGGCTACTGAGTCTTAGAACTCACCAACTCAACTTCCTAAACTTTTTTTTGGAGACAGGCTATCACTGTGTAGCCCAAGCCAAGCCCTCATCACTGCTGAACTTGTCCGATACATGGGTAGGTTTCTAATGGTTTATCTCACTCGAGTTTACTGTATCTTGTTAAACGTGTGATCAGTTTCCCTCCCTCATCACAAAACTGTATGTCATTCTTGCTCCGTGGCTTTCTTCCTTACTGCTTTATGAGTTATGTCATGAGCAGCAACAGCAAGAGGACAGACCAAGAAGTTCCAGGGCCTCATCCCCACCATGGAAACACCAGAAAAACAATCACCTAGGAGCCGAAGTGGCTTTGTTGCAACTCCAGAAAGCAGTTCAGAAGCCGTAGCAACCAAGTGAGTATGTAACCAAGCAAAAGCCACACACAGCCTTTGTGCTCTCCCTTGCCCCAGCCCCTCCTCAGCCTGGTATGCTATGCTGTCCAAGTCCAACTTCTGCCCCATGGGGCAGAAGACTAATCTGTCTGGCCTAACTGTGAGCAACGAATGGAGTGGCAGCATAATTTGAATATCAGGATAAAGGCTGCTGAAAGCTGTGGTGAAAGCTGCAGTGAGATGGTTCCTGTACACACCTGAGGGCAAAAGATTATGGACAAAGGAATACAACAGGATACAAAAGGCCCTAAGAAACAGGGCCAAGGCTCTTATGAAAACGGAGGCATTTTTAAACATTTGAATACAAGTGTAGTAAAGTGTGATAACAAATGGTGAATATTGAAATTAAAAATTACTTTATTATGGGGAGGTACATCGCCATTAATCCCCCTCACAGTATTCACCCTCATTTTGAATGCATGTATCCTATCATTCTTGTCTTTCTGAAGTGCTTCTGGAAGTCTTCTTCTGTAAGTGCCTTTACAAAGTCTGATAAAATAAAGCAAATGTTATTGTCAAGTGTCATCTAAACTTTTAACCAAAGAACCTAAGGCATACAAAAATGAGGGAAACAGGTGCCCTTTAAAAGAGCAAAATAAGAAGTTGGGCATGGTGGCACATGCTTATAATCCTAGCACTTGGCAGGTGGAGGCAGGAGGATAGACATAAGTTTAAAGCCAGCCTGGGCTACACAGTGAGCTCAAAACCAGCCTGAAATATGCAGTAGACCCTGTTTCACAAAAACAGACAAACAAAAAGAGCAAAATAAATCTCCAGGGACCAACATAGCCTCGGACTTGGCAAAAACCTATAGAACTACTTTCTTAAATGTATTCAGTAAGCCAAAGGAGAATATATATAAAATCAGGAAAATGAGACTATCAACAAAGAGAAGCAATTACAAAGCAAATTAGACAGAATTTTTTTTCCATACCAGGAATCAAACTCATGACCTTGTCCTTGCAAGGGAGGAGCAGAACTAAATCCATTGAACTAAATCCTCAGCCCTCAGACAGAAATTCCTGAACTGAAAAGCAAAGTAATAGAACTGAAAAATTCATTAGAGAAGTATAAAAACAGATTTGAACATGCAGAAAACAGAATCAGAAAACTTGAATTAGCGAATCTAATGAACATAAGGAAAATAGAAGCAATAAAAAGTGAACAGAACCTAAGGGATTAGTGGGACATCACGAGATAGATCAAAATAGTAACAATGAAGGTATTTGCAAGAGAAGAGAAACAAGATCAGTTTAGTTAATACAACAATGGTAAAACTTTTCTAAATTGACAGAAGACATAAAAAGACACATAAAAGGATCTCTGCAAATTCTAAATAAAATAAATTTGAAAAGCTCCACACTTAGAGCCAGGCAGAAAGACAAAGAGAATTTTCAAAGCAGCAAAGAAAATCAAAAGTAGAATAGTAACTTCATGCACAATAAAGTCTTGAATGGATTTCTCAGCAGAGACTTTACAGGCAAGAAGGCAATAGGGTAATATATTTGAAGTGATGCAGAAAAATGTCAACCAAGAGTACTATATCCATCATAAAAAGCATACTTCAAAAGTGAGAGGAGAGTAAGAAATTCTCACCTAAGTAAAAGCTGAGGGAGTTACCAGTAGGCCTGCCTCCAAGAAATGCTAAAGCATGTCCTCAAATTGAAACAAAATGATCTTAGATGGTAACTTGAAACCATACAAAAATGTAAAGCATTCCAGTAAAGGTAAATACATGGAAACATTTAAAAATATACATTTTTGTCATTTTATAACTCCACTATTTATTCTTTTAAATGATTGAAAAGATAAAACATTTCAGATTATCATAAATTTATATTAATGGCCACATAATATTTAAAAATGTTATTAACTAACATATAGTGGTGAGGGTGAAGGTAAAAGGAGTATAGCTTTTTAATGCAATTCTGAAGTTGTCAATTTCAAATAGATTATTATAACCTGAAGATATATTATGTATTCCCATAGTAATTACAAGAAAAATAGGATACATACAAATGGAAAAAAGAAGGGAATCAAAACACATCTCTACAAAAATATCAACTAAACAAAAAGGGATGGAAAGAGAAGGACAAAAAGCTATAAGGCAGCCAAAGGCTTTTAAAAAATGGCAGTAGCAAGTCTTATCCTCTCAGCAATTGCCTTCAGTGTAAAAAGATCAATTCCCTAATCAAAAAAGATTCAGTTTAGATTTAAGGATTCAAGTTGAAAGTGAAAGGATGGGAAAGATATTTCATGCAAAGAGTTTAGCAGGAGTAGCTATGTGATACTAGACAAAATTGATTTTAAATTAGAATCTATTATAAAAAACAAAGAAGTACATCTACAAAAGACTCAATTCATTTAAAAGATATAATGATTTTAAACATATAGGCACCAAACACATAAAGCTAAAAAACACATTCTAGATCAGGGTTTGATGTGTAGGTATTCAAAGAGCATTTACAGAATAAATGGATGATATGTTTTATAATTTTATGAATCATTCATGGGGAGGAAAGTACAGATAAATGATCAAAATAGTAACAGTAATAGAATGATGAAATTGGATTAGGCAAGTTGATCCTAATTAATGGTGAAAAGTCAAAATTAGTATTTAGGAAGAAGTAAGCAATTAAAATGTCACACTTAAAAATAGAATCCATGGGGGCCAGAGAGTTAGCTCAGCAGGATAGCACCAGTATGAAAAGTACAAGATCCTAAGTTCAATCCCTGGTACCAAAAAAAAAAAAATCACAATTTATATATGTCTAGGTATATTATACATAGATAATATTGAAAATTTAAATGAACATTCAGTGGAATCAGAGCTCTGAGTCTATCTGCAGAAAAATCTACCTTAAGTTCACTTCCCAGAAGATTGTTGAACTCCATGAAAGTGAAAATGGCTACAAGTAGCAATAATCTTAATGTTGGCAGGTACAAAATGACTTTTCAGTTTTCCTGAGTCATCCTTGGAAACTTCAACCTATATAAACAAAACTTACGGAGACTGGAAACTCCAAGGTGAGGGCAAAAACCAAAAAAGATAGGTGTGTAAACCTAAAGGGATTTGCGTAGCCTTTTTATGAGGATTTAACTACTTTACTTTTGGCAGATAAACCAAGACCTTTGGAGTAAACTGCTGACAGAAACAAATAAGAGATGAAATCCTTCTGAGGGCTGATTCGTGTTGCTACAACAATAATAAAAGCAATTTTGCAAATGAGCAAAAATGGTAGCTATAAACATGGCCAGATATCAAGAAGTTGTTTATGGGAGAGACAGTGCAAGGAGCTGAGGACAAAGACACTTCCCCTGTTAGAAAACCTGAGGATCCAGACAGGAGCAGTACCTCTACACAGAAACTTTCTAACTGAAACTCCTATAACTGCGATGGACCTTTCGGCCTCTATGTATTTATAATTTTGTGTTCTCCGGTAAGTAAAAGATAAGAGTCCCATTTTACTGATAAAGAACCCAAAGAACAGAGTTCACACAAATTGTAGGCTTTTGTTTCCTTGTTTCAAGAGGCTTTTTTTTTTTTTTTTGAACATGGTCTCACCAAATAGTTCAGACTGGCCTTGAACTCACTCAGCAGCCCCCCAGGCTGACCCTGAACCCTTGGCAATCCTACTGCCTCAGTCTCACAAGTGCTCGTACCATAGGCATATGCCATGACACCTGGTTTCAGACCCAACAGACTTGGTTCTTTCTGACCACTTTAAATTTTGTTGATCTTTTAAAATTCACATAATTAAAAGTAATTATATCCTACATATATGCTCTGGACTTCCCACTCATTCATTGCCAGAGTAACTTTTGCCTCATATATAATGAATACTGGGTAACCTCTCCTTAAAGAAATAATAAAACAACAAATTAAGTAACAGGAAACTCTTGACTTACTAACATTAGGAACATCTATAGATGCAAACAAATCATGGAAATAGCTCACATGTTTGTGGAACACTGTCACAGTTGCGGTGCTGTGTGTTTACTGTACAGTGCAATAGTGCACAGTATTTGTGTGTACCTTTTTATGCTGTACATTGTATATTTGTGTCAAAGGTACATAAGACTCACTTTGTCGGACTTATGAATGAACATGACTTACAAACATTTTCCCAGAATGGAACTCACTTGCAAGTCAGAGAATTACCATACTTAAATAGTAGCATTTTTTATTCTATGCTTCTGAAAAATTATCTGGAAATAGAAAATATACTAGAAGTCTGGGCTAGAAGCACTTGAAATTAATCAGAAGGATCTTTTTACAAATAAGCAAACCAAGAACCTTCAGAGACATAAGCCGCACTCCCCAAGTCAGTTCGTTACCCATGCAGCCTACATCACGAGGCATAGGTCCTCATGTAACTTCAACAAGAGTGATGGTTTTCTCTTTTGGAAAAAGTATAGCTCATTCTATAAAAGTGGTATTTCTAAAAATAAAGATAGCTGAGGAAGAAAGAAAAAAAGGACATTGATATTTACAGCTATTTATCTACATTTCAATTTCCCAGAGCAGATCTCAGGCCCAGGGAAGAGGGCACCATCTCACTTGGGCTTAAAAATGGCACCACAGGGCCGGAGGGTTAGCTCATTGGTTCCGGCGCCTGACTCACAAGCACAAGGTCCTGAGTTCGATCCCCGGTAACCACGTATAATGCTGGGCGTGGAGACTCACACCCACCAGCAATCAACACCACATACCACAATGCCAGACGTGGTGGCTCACGCCTGTAATCCCAGCACTTGGGAGGCAGAGACAGGAGGACTGCTGTGTTCGCGGCGGCTTGCCTGGGCACCATAGTGAGCTCAGGGCCAGCCTGAACTACAACATAAGACCCTGTCTCAAAAAGCAAAAAAAAAAAAAAAAAAAAAGGCATCACACCTCAGTGATTAATGTATAAATACATATTTGATTATAGACATGACAAATGAGGAAGGCCAGACCTGGCAGGAATAGGTGTGGGAGGAGCTGTTATTAAATATTTAAATAGCACTGATATACAATAGGTATAATTGTGCCAAACATATGAGGTCTTCGCCCTGAGGAGTTTGCTGTCAGCTGTAAAGCTGGTTATTCTGGGGGTAGATGTTATAGTCCTTCATTAGGCTGGTGATCCATTCCATGTATCAAAGAACTGTTTCAAAATCTTTCTTAGGGTTAAAATTTTCTATCTGTTCACTTAATTCAAAAGTTGTATGGACTTATCACTATACTCATAATTTTAGGATATTTAAGTTTATATCCCCTCACTAAATTTCTTTTCACTTTACTCTTCAATATTATTGCACAAAACACAATTCTACAGTAGCAGCACCCATAATGACATCAGCAAGAAGTACATAGAAAGTTTTGATTTTGTAATGCTGTTAGCTAAAAACAGATTAACAAATAATTTCGCCAATGTTGTATGCAAGAGAAAGATTAAAAGTTAACACTACCTGTTCAGAAATATCCAGCAATTTGACTGACACCTGAAGAGTTGACACCAGTTTCAAGATGCAGCAAGTGAGGAAAAGGAACTGGAAAAAGTGATTCTGCCTTCAAGGGAAAAAGATTTTATTTGGCTTGCAGGATCTTATTCAATGCTGTGCAGAGGATATTACATTATCACTGACTTAAATCTGTGCAGTTCTTAAAGTACCTAATAATGTAAAACAAAGACATTGTTCAACAAGGACATACTAAGGAGGGTAAAATAATAGCAGTCCAGGTGATAAGGGACTTGGAGAGAAGAGAGGAAACTATTGTGACAGAAAACAAATGCCAAGGCGGCTACTACTTTTAGAAAATAACTTACCACTATGCCTGTTGCCAGTGGCTAAAACACTGTAGGCAGTTAAGACAGATGGACAGACTGGCAGGTTGGATCAAGAAGCAAGATCCTACAATCTGTTGCATACAGGAAACACACCTAATTCAGAAAGAAACCCATAGACTGAAAATAAAAGGATGGAAAACAATTCTCCATGTGACAGGAAACTATAAAAAAGTAGGAGTGGCTATCTTGTTTGCAGATAAAACTGATTTCAAACCAAAACTGATTAAGAGAGAGAAAAAAAGAGCACTATATTCTTGTATAAGGAACTATCCAGGAGAAAGAAATAACAACCATAAATATTTATGCATCAAACTCTAATGTGCCCAACTATATATAACAAACATTAATGGACAAGAAAAACCAGATAAACACTAATACAATAGGAGTAGGGGACTTCAACACTCCATCTGTCACAAATTGACACACTGACTGGACAAAGAATCAATAAGGAAATACTTGAGCTAAACCAAACTTTTGAACAAATGGACTTAATAGATGCCTTCAGAGTACTTCACCCTACAAAGTCAGAATATACCTTCTTCTCAGCTGCTCATGGATCATTCTCCAAAATAGATCATGTCCTAGTTCACAGAATAGGTTTAAGTAAATGTAAAGGAACTGAAGTTATCCCCTTTGTACTGTCAGACCATAGTGCCTTGAAACTGGAGCTCAATAGTAAAAGAAATACCAAGATCCTCAAAAAAACATGGAAATTGAACAAGACTTTGTTGACCAACCAATGAGTCACAAAAGAAATTAAAGAAGAAATCAAACAGCTCAAATTCATGCTATTAAGGAATGATTATGGGGAAATCACCACAGATTCAAAGTGGATCCACAGTGGAAGTCCAAAGGATAATAAACACGTACTTTGAAAATCTGTACTCCCAAAAGATGGAAAATCTAGAAGAAATGGATAGATTCCTAGACACATATGAACTTCCAAAGCTGAATGAAGAGAATATAAAAATGTTAAATAACCTGATATCAATCTATGAATTTGAAAATGTAATAAAAAACCTACCAACAAAGAAAAGCCCTGGCCCTGATGGCTTCACTGCTGAATTCTACAAAACTTTTAAAGAAGAGTTAATGCCAGTACTTCTCAAACTCTTTGATGAAACTGAAAGAGAAGGAGGACTTCCACAATCATTCCTTGAAGCAACCATTACCTTGATTCCAAAAGCAGAGAAGGACCCAACCAAAAAAGAAAACTACAGGTCAATCTCTCTAATGAACATTGATACAAAAATCCTCAATAAAATATTGGCAAACAGAATACAGAGAGTTATCAAGAAAATCATAAACCCTGATCAAGTTGGATTTATTCCAGGGTTGCAAGGCTGGTTTAACATACATAAATCAATAAATGTAATACACTATATTAACAGACTCAAGGACAAAAACCATATGGTCATCTCAATAGATGCAGAAAAAGCATTTGACAAAATCTAACACCCATTCATGATCAAAACCCTACAGAGAATTGGAATGGATAGACTTTATCTCAAACCAATACAAGCTATTTATGAGAAACCAACAGTTAGCATCATACTTAATGGGCAAAAACTGAAACCTTTTACACTAAGATCAGGAATCAGGCAAGGATGTACACTGTCACCACTCTTGTTCAATACAGTACTGGAAACATTAGCCACAGCAATTAGGCAAGACAAAGAAATAAAAGGAATAAAGAAAGGAAGAAGTTAAACTGTCATTATTAGCCCATGATATGATTCTCTATATAAAGGATCCTAAAAACTCAACCAAAAGACTGCTAGACTTAATCGCCAAATTTAGTAGTGTAGCTGGATACAAGGTCAATGCTCAAAAAATCAACAGCCTTTGTATACACAGACAACAGACTCATGGAAAGAGAAATTGCGGGGTCAATCCCTTTCACAGTAGCACCCAGAAAAATGAAATGTCTAGGAATCAATCTAACAAAGGAAGTGAAAGACCTCTATTCTGAAAAGTAGAGGACTATAAAAAAGGAGATAGAAGAGGATATCAGAAAATGGAAAGACATCTCTTGTTCCTGGGTAGGTAGAACCAACATCATAAAAATGGCTATACTTCCACAACTACTATACAGATTCAATGCAATTCTAATTGAAATCCCAACACCATATTTCACAGAGCTACAGAAAATCATCCAAAAATTCATCTGGAACTACAAGAGACCTAGAATAGCAAAAGCAATTCTAAGCAACCAGGACATGGCAGGGGGCATTATAATCCCAAACTTAAAACTGTACTACAAAGCCGCTGTGATAAAAACTGCATGGTACTGGTAAAGTAACAGACCTGAGGACTAGTGGAATAGATGAGAAGATCCAGAAACAATTCCAGATACACTAAGCCACCTTATCTTTGCAAAGGAGCCAAACATCCTCAAAGGATGAAAGACAGCCTCTTTAACAAATAGTGCTGGAAAAACTGGGCTTTAACCTGCCAAAAACTAAAGCTAGAACTATCTCTTTCACCATGTACTAAACTAAAATCACAATGGATTTGAGACTTAAATATTATAACAGAAATGATAAACCTGCTGCAAAACAGGTTAGGCAGAACTCTTGGAGATAGTGGCTTAGGCAGAGACTTTATGAACAAAACCTCTATAGCATGAGAACTAGCAGAAAGACTCAAGAGCGCTGATTCCACTAAATGTTCAAATAGTAGGTAACCTAACCACCTAGCAGCGTCCCATTGCCATGATTTATCTATGTAACACATTTAAATTTTCAATATTATCTACCCATAATATACCTAGATATACATAAATTGTGATTTTTTTTTTTGGTACTGGGATTGAACTCAGGATCTTGTACTTTCCACGCTGGTGCTGTCCTGCTGAGCTAACTCTCTGGCCCCATGGAGTCTATTTTCTTTTTTTTTTTTTGAGACAGGGTCTTGCTTTGTAGTTCAGGCTGGCCCTGAGTTCACTATGTAGCCCAGGCAAGCCTAGAACTCAGCAATCCTCCTGTCTCTGCCTCCCGAGTGCTGGGATTACAGGCGTGAGCCATCACACCTGTCACTGTGGTATGTCATACTGATGGCTGGTGGGTGTGAGTCACCACACCTAGCATTGTATGTGGTTACCGGGGATCAAACTCAGGACCTTGCCCTTGGGAGGCAGGCGCCGGAACCACTGAGCTAAGTCTCTGGCCCCCATGGATTCTATTTTTAAGTGTGACACTTTAATTGCTTACTTCTTCCTAAATACTAATTTTGATTTTTCACCATTAATTAGGATCAACTTGCTTAATCCAATTTCAACATTCTATTACTATTATTGCTTTGATCATTTATCTAAAGACCCAATTCAAAAATGGGCATCTGAAATGAACAGACACCTTTCAGAGGAAAATGTAAAAGCGGTTAAGAAGTATAGGAAGAAATATTCAACATCATTAGTCATTCAAGAGATGCAGATAAAGACAACACTGAGTTTTCATAAGAATATACTTGAAGGAATTAAAAGAATCATATTGTAAAGGCATATGTGCACCCATGTTCATAGCTGCTCAGTTTGTAATAACCCAATCTTGGAAACAACCCAGATGCCCATAAACTGGAGACTGGATAAAGAAGATGTATGTGTTTTTAAAAATAAAATGGAGTACTACTGTGCCATAAAGAATGACAAGTGTCAGGGCTGGAGGGTTAGCTCAGTGGTTCCAGCGCTTGCCTCGCAAGCGCAAGGTCCTGAGTTCGATCCCCGGTAACCACGTATAATGCTGGGTGTGGAGACTCACGCCCACCAGCAATCAATACCACATACCACAGTGCCGGGCGTAGTGGCTCACGCCTGTAATCTCAGCACTTGGGAGGCAGAGGCAGGAGCATTGCTGAGTTTGAGGCTTGCCTGGGCTATACAGTGAGCTCAGGGCCAGCCTGAACTACAAAGCAAGACCCTGTCTCAAAAAACAAAACAAAACAGAAAAAGAATGACAAGTGTCAGTCATTTATGTGCATATGGACATACCTTGAGGACACACTAATATGTAAAATAAATAGATCATAGATATGTAAATATTATATCTTTTCTCTGGTATGAGAACCTGTAGATGTAAATGAGTTCTAGAATGTATGATACATTTTGTGAAATAGGAAATATTCAAGGGGAAAGTGGTAGGGGAAAGTAATGAGGGGAAAGAATAAATACGATTTGAAAAGAAAAAGAAAGCACATGTATATAGTGGGTGGGGAGTTGTGGGATACGTAGGGATATGGATAAAAATGAGAATTAACTCATGTCATATACTGGTACAAATTCCCCAATGTTAAGTGTGATTGTGAGCTGTCCATAAAATGTATCAGTAAAGAATTCAATTAAAAAATAAAATGTATCAATAAAGAATTCAATTAAAAAAAGGCAGTTGGGCAAAGCATTTGAGTAAATTCATTCACCCATTCATTCACTCATTCATTTATTCACACGATAGATGTTTCTAGGGTTGGGAGTACAAGGGACGGTTTGAGCTACAAGGTGACACGTGAGTTAGCCTTGAAACAGGACATGGATCAGAGAAAAGTAAAGTAGGCAAGTAAGAAACTCAGGGAGATCACATGTCATGGAACAACAGCAAGGCTGAAGGCAGCCAGTGATCCATGTGGTTTACGCAGAGTTCAAGGAGGCACGAGAGCCAGCTGTGGGGCCAGGCTGGCAGAGAGCTCCCGGGTCTTCCACGCCTTGCTCAAGACCTCACCACGATGCTCAGAGCACCAAGAAATGTTGCTGAAAATGTGGCTGAGAGGGCTTGCCCAAGAACAGGGCTGTTGGCTGTTATATCAAAGTTGCTTATGCTAAATGAATATCTTCATTCTTCTCATCTCTCTAGAGAGCCAAAAAAATCTGTCACATACAGAGATTTTTACGGCTGAGTTTTTATGGAATTCAAAGAAAGAGTTTGAATTTCATTTCTGACTTCATAAAGAACACAGTGTAAGAATATAATGAACAAAATTCACAAATGGTCAAAAAGTCTGGCCTTGAGATTTTCTGTGGGTATGGAGTGGAGAGTTCCTCAATTTCTGTGCATGTTTTAAAAAAGAACTGCCAGCTTTTATATGAGTCCCCACACCCCTGTGGTTCTTGGGATCAAATCCAAGGCCTCGTGCATCCTGAGAAGAATCATCCTTTCTTGCACTAATGTTAGCCTTGAACTAAAACTTTCTCTCCTGCACATGGATGTTTTCATAAAAATAAATAAATAAATAAGTAGGTAAATAAATAAATACACACACTCACACACACACACACACACAAAGAAACAGACTTTTTTCTCTTTTAGTGTCACTATGCAGTTCAGGCTGGGCTTGAACTCTCTGTATAGCTGAGGCTGGCCTTGTACTCACAGTGATCTCCTGCCTCAGCCTCCTGAGTACTACAATTATGGGCATGTGCCACCATACTTGGCAAAAAAAACAGACTTTTCTCTCTTAATGACAGATTGAAGATAAGACAAGCTGAGACAATAGGCTCATGTATTTGGATATATCTCACCAACCATGAGTGACCTGTGTTTTCAAAACTTCCAGCCTGCAGCTACCCACCAGCCCACCAGCCCTGCTACCACAATGTCCAGGGTATGATGTAGGTATTTAACAATACAGATTAGTGCATGGACTGCTGACCATCAGGATCCATAAGAAAGATGTGGGTATTCTTTTCTGCTTCCTTTTCAATGCACAAAGTGACCTAGAAGTTCCTAAAGGAGGTTTCCATGAGTATCTTAATAAGGATGATGTCACACAACATTATGGGAATCAGAAGATTCTTGAAGCAAGCTGGACTGTGAATGTTTGTATTTCCTCATCTGTAAGAGAAGCACATTGAGTTTTATACTCCCTGTGATTTCTTTCAGGTCCACAATTGATTGACATTTTCCCCCCTACCACTGGTAATTGAACCCAGGGCCTTTCCACTGAGCAGCAACTCCAGATCTTGCCCCACTGTTTGTTTGTTTGTTTATTTATTTATTTATTTTGAGACAAGTCTTGCTAAATTCCCCAGGTTGGACTTAAATTTGATATCCTTCTGACTCCTATCTCATCCTCCCAGTGTGCTTGGATCAGAACGGTGTTCTGCCACACATTGATTCTTTGTCTTTCATTCTCATTGCCAAGTCAGTTATTTTCTTGTGTAGGTTCTTCAATACAATAACTACCAAGTATTTTGCATAGCATAAGATAAAAAAAATAAGTCCTCAAGATTGAAAGGCATAAATTTTAGATTAATAATTAGGAAGAAAAATCAGAGTAGAAGTTTTGAGGAAATGCCATACATTTTCTAAGATGCCTTATCATTGACTAAAACAGCAATGACAATGACAAAAAACTGAAATAACATTGGTATCCACATTTGGCAAGATCTACACTTGAAGAATCCATGGGAGATTTTTTTAAAGGTGTGTCATTTTCCCTACTTGTCCAAATTAAATGATAATAATCCAAAGTATTGAATAATCTAAAGTGTGATAATCTAAAATGATCTAAATAAGTGCTATGATTTCAATATCTTCTCCAAAACTCATGTAGAGATTTAGTTGGTGTCAGGATATTAAGAGGTAATTAGGTTCAGAGGGTTCTGCATCCTAAATGAGTTATGTTGTTGCCTGGGGTGGGTTAATGAGGAAGGCAATGGGCATCTACTCTTATAAAAGGATAAGTCAGGCTGACCCTCCCCGTCTCATGGATGTTTCCCTGCCCTTCACCCATCATGATGCAACACCAGATGAAAGAGTCACATGCTTGGACTTCCAAGACTCCAGAACTAAGAGACTAATAAACTTCTATTGTTTATAACTTATCTAGTCTTCATTAACTTGTGGCCCAATTATATTCCTTAAAAGCTAACTGACAACAGGCTGTCACTCCGGACAAAATCAACAGCATTTTGAATTTTGTAATTTTTCTTTGAAGTTCCACACTATTCTATTGTGCAGCACTTAAACAAATGTCGTGTGCAGCAGGCAGCAGTGTGGTACGCTGAGATTATAACTGCAGAGTACAGGAGATTAAGGATTTATAAACACTGTAATTCAGAATAAGGGCAGAATTCTGGAAAATGGACCAATGCACAGCTGTGTACACCAGTTAGTCTATTTTACAGTGTATGCTAACCTCAAACTTCAACATTTAGAAGAAGCAAAACTGGACTGGGGATTTAGCTCAGTGGTACTGTGCCTGCCTGGCAAGCATAAGATCCTGAGTTTAATCCCTGGTACAAGAGGGGAGGGGAGGGGAG
>PVIC010035744.1:0-18931 GCA_004025085.1 Thryonomys swinderianus
CGCCCACCAACAATCAACACCGCATACCACAATGCCGGATGTGGTGGCTCACGCCTGTAATCCCAGCACTCGGGAGGCAGAGACAGGAGGATTGCTGAGTTTGCGGCGGCTTGCCTGGGCACCATAGTGAGCTCAGGGCCAGCCTGAACTACAAAGCGAGACCCTGTCTCAAAAAGCAAAAAAAAAAAAAAAAAAAAAAAAAAAAAAAAAAAAAAAAAAAAAAAAAAAAAAAAGTGAACAAATATCAGTAAATTGGTTAAATAATTATCACAGGTTCCGCTTTGTTCTGACTGAACAAAGAGCACTTTCCTCCTCCATTACAAAGCTCAGGGCTGACAAGGGCACACCCTTCTTCCTCCTGGCCACACCTTTCTGACCACAGAGACTCCATAGTAACCACACATGCAGTCCTGCTCCATAGCACAGGCCCCTCCTCCTTCATGAGCCTCTGCCTGAAGGGAACTCTTGTAATGGCCCCAAAAAAGCCATCACAGCCGGGCGTGGTGGCTCACGCCTGTCATCCCAGCACTCGGGAGGCAGAGGCAGGAGGATTGCTGAGTTCGAGGCTTGCCTGGGCTACATAGTGAGCTCAGGGCCAGCCTGAACTACAAAGTGAGACCCTGTCTCAAAAAAAAAAAAAAAAAAAAAAAAAAGCCATCACACAGTCCATATTTATCTTTTTAATTGCAATTGCATTGCACTGTTTCTAGTCGTTTTTTTTCCAGTTGCTGAAAAAACGTATTTTCCTTCAAAATATCTAAGGCATATTACTTCAACAGATATGTTGCTCTTTCATAGTAAAACATACCAAGCAAACTAGGAATAGAAAGGAAGCTCTTGCCGGGCATGGTGGCTCACACCTGTAATCCCAGCACTCAGGAGGCAGAGACAGGAGGATTGCTGAGTTTGAGGTTTACCTGGGCTACGTAGTGAGCTCATGGCCACCCTGCACTACAAAGTGAGACACTATCTCAAAAAAAAAAAAAAAAAAGAAAGGAAGCTCTTAAATATGATAAAGGCTATATATGAAAAATTCAGATCTAATATTACAATGCCAAAAAACTGGATGCTTTCTCATAAGGTCAAGAATAAGACTGGAATTCCCACTATGACACAAGATTGTCCTAGACGTACTTTCCATTAAATTAGTCAAGTAAAAAAAAAGACACATAAAGCATCCAGACTGAAAAGGAAGTAAAATTTACTCTCTAATGATGTGATCTTATACACAGAAAATGGTAGAAAATCCACAAATACAAAAATGGTTAGAGTCAATAAATTAGTTTAACAAACTTGCAGGGTTCAATATTCAATATACAAAAATACATTGTGTTCCCAAACACTAGCAATCAATACTCCACCAAAAATAAAAACAAAATTTCATTTATAATAGTACTATATTATAAAGAATAAAATTCTTTGGAATAAACTTTTTTTATAAAGCACAAAAATTATTACAGTTTAAAAAACTACAAAGTATTGTGGAAAGGAATTAAAATAGGTAAACAAAAAGACATACTTAGTTCAGGAATTGAACAATGTAATAGGATTAAAGTGCCAATAATCCCTGAAGTTATATATGTTCATCAATCTTTATCAAAATCAAAATTTTTTTTAAAAATTGCTTTCCAGAGGTGGACAAGCTGAACTTAAAATGCATATGGAACTGAAAAGGATCCCAAATCTTGAAATAGAAAAAGCTGGGAAACCCACACTCTTCAGTCTCAAAACTGGCTGCAAAGCTTCAGTCAAAACAAAGTGAAAAGGAGAACAAAATTATAATTTTGTTCTTTAAAAGATATCAAAACAAGGTGATATTAACATGGGGTAGACACACAGACCAGTGCAGAGGCGTAGAGTCCAGAAATAAACTCTCATTCCAACACATAACTGATTTTTTAAAAACTGTCAAATTAGCCAGGTGTGTGGTACATTCCTGTGACCCCAGCACTTGGGAGGCTGAGGCAGGAGGATTACTGTGAATTTGAGACCATCCTGGACTACTAGTGAATTCAAGGCCAGTCTGAACTACATAGTAAGACCCTTTCTCAAACAAACAAACAAACAACAAAAATCCAAAACAAACAAAAATGTTGCCAAGTCAGAGCTGGGTATGGTAGCATACCTGCAGTTCCAGTATACTTGAAGACTGAAACAGGAAGATCATAAATAGAAGTGTAGCACTGGCAATTTAGCAACTCAGTAAGACTTGTCCTTTAAAAAAAAAAAGTCTGGGGTCTGGGAATGTGAATAAAGAATCAACTCTTCAACAAATGATTTCAGAACAATAGCTGAACAGGCATGTGGGAAGGAATGAAGCTCGGCTTTACCTCACACCAAACACAAACATCAATAATCAATGGCCTAAATGTGCACATTAAACTCTAAACTTCCTGAGAGAAAAATCTAGGCATAAATCTTTGGGTTTTTGATTAGGCAATGCTTTGTGCAGTATTAAGGATTGGACTCAGGGTCTTGTGCAAGTGTTCCCTTTTATAAAATTTTATTTTGAGACAGGGTTTCACTAAGTTGCCAAGCTAGGCTTGAACTTCTGATTCTCCTACCTCAGTCTCACAGTAGTGGGGATTACAGTTCTCTCTCTCCTCTCTCAGTCCCTGACCCTGTCCCTGTCCCTGTCCCTGTTTCTTTTTTAGACAGGTTCTTCTTTTCTCTCTGTAGTTCATGCTGGCCTTAATCTTGCAGTCCTCCTGCCTCTGCCTTAGTGCTGACATCATAGGCATCATATCTGGCTGGTTTCTTAAATACATACACCTACATACACATAAGCATGCATAAGTAACAAATATAGGATATTATCTAAATTATAATTCAGTTAACAAGAAATAGGGTTTTTTTTTGGAGACAGGGTCTTGCTTTGTAGTTCAGGCTGGCCCTGAGCTCACTATGTAGCCCAGGCAAGCCTGGAACTCAGCAATCCTCTCCTGTCTCTGCCTCCCGAGTGCTGGGATTACAGGCGTGAGCCACCACACCTGGCACTGTGGTATGTGGTATTGATGGCTGGTGGGTGTGAGTCACCACGCCCAGCATTGTATGTAGTTACCCCGGGATCGAACTCAGGACCTTGCGCTTGTGAGGCAGGCGCCGGAACCACTGAGCTAAATCTCCAGCCCCAAGAAATAGGTATTTTTTAAGGAATATATACAAACAGCCAATATACTCTTGAAAAGATGATCAACATCATTAGTTAGCTGGGAAATGCAGAGCAAAAGGACAATGATATTTTATTTCATATTAATAAAAAAAGAAAAGGTATTGATGAGGATGTGAATAAACAAGTCTTTGTACAATGTTGACAGGAATGTAAAAAAGTTCAGCTACTATGGAAAACAGTGTGGCAGTTCCTCAAAAAATCAAACAGAGCTTCCATTTGACTTAACATTCCATTTGATTTTTCATCACCACATGATGAAAAATACAGTTTAAATCTTGAAAACTTATTACAGTAAAAACTACATTGCTATTAATCCTTTTCAAAATACTCTCTCTTGCTTGGAACACACTTGCCCCATCATCCTTACCACTTTCTGGAACAATCCTAATCTGAAAGTCCTCTTGCAAGAATATCTTTAGATGTGCTGTGTGGCTGCCTCAGTGTACTGAATAGATTCAAACTATTTACCTTTCAAGATAATTTTGACTTTGGGGAAGAGCCAGAAGTCACACAGTGTCAGATATGGTAAATAAAGTGGATGAGGATACACTGTCGTGTTTTTATGAGACTGCCTTTCCACTGGATGGCACCCTGAAGCAGCATTCGCTATAGTTTTGATCCTACCTCATAAAAAGATGCTTCAGAGAATGCTAAGAATGATGGGATAAGTATATTAAGAGTGAGAAGAGGCATTGTGAGGTGCATTGATGGCAATGTGGAATTGCCATACTGTAATAATTTAATTAATTATTTTGGACTTTTTGAGACAGGCTCTCAGTATATAATTCAGACTAGCTTTGAACTGACTCTGCAGCCCAGGCTAGCACTGAACTTGTGGTGCTCCTTCTTCCTCAACCTCCCAAGTGCTGGATTACAAGCATACACCACCATGTCTGACCCTACTGTAATAATTTTTAAAATGTAAAAATTCACTGTATATTTTGATAAGAACTTGTATATATTTAGAACAACTAAAAATATATGTCTGTATACAAATTCATACATGGGTTATTTATATTAATATTACCTTTATTTTGGAGACAGGATCTCACTATGTAGCCCAGGTTGTTCAAACTCACACAACAATCCTCCTTCCTGGGCTATCTGAATACTAAGATCACAGGTATATACCATCACAAAGACCTCATATAACAATACTACTGATAAGAACCGAAGAGTAGGAGCTAACAACTGTTCATTAGCTGGTGAGTAGATAAAAAAAATGTATATAGTATGAAGTATTGTTCAGCCATTAAAAATAATTAAGGGCTGATATATACTAAAACATTAACTTTAATACACTAAGCTAAGAAAAATAAAGCAGATACAAATGGTCACCTATTATTTGACTCCACTGATGAAAAGTCCTAAATAGATAAAGCTATGGAGACAGAAAGCAGAACAGTGAGTGGTTGCCTGGGGCTGGAAGAAAGGAGGGTTGGGGAGTTAGCACTTAATGCATACAGGGCATCTTGTTAAGATGATAAAACATTTTGGAACTAGGTGTAGTGATAGTTCCACAAATATTACTAATCTACCAAAAACCATTGGATGATATACTTTGGAATGGCAAGTAGAAAATTTTAGGTTATGAGGATATTATCAGAAATTTATTACTGCATGTTGTACAGTTTTCTCATAAAGGCCTACATAATAATTAGGCATATTTGGAATTAAACTTAAAAGCTCTCAAAAATGCCTATTTCTGTGTTACCTAAACCTATGTGAAATATACATGGTTTGTTCACATATATTCAACCCCTCAGGATGGTTCTGAGGAGAGATATGCCTAGATACACAAAATCTTGGCACTGAGTTAGGGTAACGTGATGCACAAAGGTGTGATCCAGGAGAAGAAGCCCATACCGCACAGCCTACATGTGCAGTGGTTTACACTACTTGTGTAAGTATATTCTATGATGCTCCTGCAGTGACAAAATTGCTTAACATGCTTACCAGAACATGCTCTCACTCAGTGGCACATGACTGTACATGCAACAGTAGCAATGTATCATACATAAAAGAACTGCTAAGCATCTTCCAGGGAGAAACTGGCCTAGAATTTATACAGTATTAATTTTCAACTTAGAAATGACCCATTCACACACAAAACTTCAACTGTCTCAGTTTATTCATCTTCCTACCACCAGAAAAGATACTAGTAAATAATCACTTTTAAAACTTTGGTTAAGTTAAAGGAGATAATAAAAAAACAAAGAAACCCTAAAAAACAAAACCTTTTTTAAGAATGTTAGTTCAGTAAAGGTCAGAAAGAAAAACAGGAAATCTAGGAATAGTATGCTTATGATAGAATAATAGCACAAAATGTCTTCTCGATATTAACTATAAAAAGAAACTATTTTAGAGTAGTTTGGTATGTCATAATATTTCCTTTTGTAATATGCAATTCCCTCCTGACTTATGTGAAACATCTTTTCATATGATTCTTGGCTATTTGTATACCATCTTTGGTGAGGTGCAGGTCTTTTGCTCATTTTAAATTAAGTTGTCCATTTCTGTATTTCAGAGTTTTAAGAGTTCTCTGTGTATTTTAGATAACAATCCTTTACCACAAATGCACCCCCTACCCTGTATTAAGGATTGAACCAAGAGCCCTATGCATGAGTTGCAACCCTAGTTCTATTTTTTAAATTTTTATTTTGAGATAGAATCTTACTAAATTGTTAGGGTGGCTGTGAACTTGCATTCCTCCTGCCTTCACCCTTTGAATAGCTGAGATCATTGGTATGTGCCACTCTGCCTATTATAAAAGTTTTAAATTTTAACCAAGTCCAACTTACCAGTTTGGTCTTTTATTGATCATACTCTGCATGTGCTGTAAGTAAAAAGTTATTACCATACCCAAAAAAGCCAAGATTTTCTCCTGTATTATCTTCTATATTATAAGATTGCATTTGGGCTGGAGATTTAGATCAATGATTCCAGTGCCTGCCTAGCAAGCGCAAGGTTCCTGGTTCAATCCTGGTACCACATACAACAATACTGGGAGTGGTGGCTAACGCCCATTGGCAATCAGTATCACATACCACAAATGCAGGGTTTGGTGGCTCAAGCTTGTAATCCGAGCACTCGAGAGGCAAAGGCAGGAGGATTACTGAATTCAAGGTTTGCCTGAGCTACATAGTGAACTCAGGGCCAGCCTTAACTACAAAACGAGACCCTTTTTCAAAAAAAAAAAAAAAAAAAGATTAGATTTTATACTTAGATATATGGTCTAGTTTGAGTTAACACTGGGGTAAAGTGTCAGTCTCCCTCTGTATGTAACTGTGGTTTAATCTCTTCTTATAAAGACATCATTTATGTGGGATTACAGTATTCTACCCTAATAACTTCATTTTAGTTTAATATTATAAAATATATTATTAGTAAACAAGAAATTCTGAAAAACAAGTTATCTAAACATTCAATGCACATACTAGGAACACAAAATATCCACAAAAGAGGGATGTGAAAATTAAAAAAGAAATTAAGAAAATATTAATGACAAGGGAAACAAATACTGGGAAGATAGTGGAAAAAGTGGTATCTTCTTGTGATTTTAATCTTTTAAATACTGTTCATGCATAAAAATTTACATAATTATGTGATTTTTTCCTTTCTTAGTCTAGTAGATAACAATGGGTATTAAAGGAAGGGAGCTCTCCCTTCATCCCTGCACTGGGGATTGAACTCAGGACCTTGTGCTTATGAAATAGGTTCAGTGCCACTGAACTAAATCCCTAACCCAAGGGAAAGGAACTTCAAAAAAAAAAAGGTTATGCTTTAGAATGGTTATGCTTTCACAGAAAAATTGAGCAGAAACTTTTCATATATTTCTGTGCCTCCACACAAGAACAGATGTGGCAACATTTACTTGAATTACAATAGATGAATGTGTAATGATACATCATTATCACCCAAAGTCCATTAAACCCTATTTATATTAGGGTTCAATCTTGTATAATTCATGAATTTTGATAAATGTATTATAATATATATCTACCACTATAGTACCATACAGTAATTCCATATCCCTAAGTATTATTTCACCTTAAACTTTGGCGGCAAACTGATATTTTTCTTAGTTCTCTTACATCTATTCATTTGGCAAATATAAAGCAGCTGGGCAAGATTAAATAACAGTGAGGCTCTCTTATACACTGTTGGTGGAAGTATAAAGTAGTCAAATTAATTTGGGAAACAACTTAGTTTTTCCTTTCATAATTGAACACATACATACTTTATCACACAAGGATTCTACGCCTAGAAATATCCCAAGAGAAATTGTCCTATATGCCTCAGAAAACATGTAAAAGACATTCACAAGTGCCTGCTACATAACAAAAACCCGAAACAAACCAGATGCTAACCAGAAGTCTCAATTATTTAACTTTACTTGCTGTTTAAATACCATTCTCCAAATATAGTGACATTCTGAAGAACTGGGGGTTAGGACTTCCACAGGTGACTCTTTTACAGTAAATGATTCAGAGGATAGTATGTACAATCATGAAAAAGTAAAAATTACATTTTGTATCAGTCAATATATCCTTTAGTATTAGTTGAAGCAATCTTTGGTATTTATAACAGCTTGAAAACATTAAATAATGTAAGAAAGATACAGAAAAGGAACATGGAATCAACAGATTTCTCCAAAAGAATCATATTCTTAAGAAGTGAAGAAAATGTTTTCCTTCCCATTTGTTTTATAACAACTGGTATCTAAAACATAATGGTAACATAGACATTGATTATCTTATAGGTTAAATAGACTTATTGGGCTTGTCTGGAAATCCAATCACAATGCAATCCAATCACAATGCATAACATTATTTCCCTGGCAAAGTTTGTATTCCAGATACAGTAAATGGATGTCTGACTTGTGGGGTAGGATTCTGATACTGTAGGTGAGACTGTTGAGCCTGCCTGATGGGACACAATTGAGGGAATGCTATAAGATGCAAAATATGGGAATCAAACTGAATTTCTCTTTGGAAGGTTGTTCACCTGAACTAGCAGGAGCTCAAACAGCCCTTAGGAAGAAAATCCTATGGAGAACAAATAACCAGTGAGAAACTACTGCTAAAATGGCAGGAAAGTAATCTCAAGCAAAGAACTCAGGTGCCCAAGTTGGGCTTCATGTATTTATGCATGTACTGGGGGAAAAAGCAGATTGATGCCTGGTCTACTCATGTGACCCTCCTAGAGCATTCTCCCATGAGTTAACACTGCCGAACTGCTAGGGAGCTATAGCCGGTATAACTCTCATTATAGATGTTCCTGCCATCCAAGTACCTTGAGTAGGTAGGGCTGTCACTGGGACATTATGTCTGCTGAAGGCCACTGTACAAGGGATACCAACCACTGTCTCTGAGTGGACAGAAGCCAAATGGCATGACAGAAGCCAGCAGGGGTCAGTACAATGACTGGGTACAGAGCAACCATAGTAGAGGCTACTATTTTTGCTCTGGATGAGCCAAAAGCCTCCCCACAATACAATTTCCTCAGAATACAACATGCACACAAACTCAACAAAAAACAACTATGTATTCTACAATATGGCTAGGAAATGCTAATATTGGCTTCCCTTTGAAGCCAATTTTATTTTTTTTTTGAGACAGGGTCTCACTTTTGTAGTTCAGGCTGGCCCTGAGCTCACTATGTAGCCCAGGCAAACCTCGAACTTAGCATTCCTCCTCCTGTCTCTGCCTCCCGAGAGCTGGGATTACAGGTGTGAGCTGCCACGCCAGGCACTGTGGTATTGATTGCTGGTGGGCATGAGTCACCATGCCCAGCACTGTTGTATGTGGTTACTGGGATTGAACTCAGGACCTTGTGCTTGTGAGGCAGGTGCCAGAACCACTAAACTAAATCTCTGGCCCTCTGAAGCCAATTCTTTTTTTTGGAAACAGGGTCTCGCTTTGTAGTTCAGGCTGGCTCTGAGCTCACTATGTAGCCTAGGCAAGCTTCGAACTCAGCAATCCTCCTGTCTCTGCCTCCCGAGTGCTGGGATTACAGGCGTGAGCCACCACACCTGGCACTGTGGTATGTGGTATTGATGGCTGTAGGCATGAGTCACCACGCCCAGCATTGTATGTGGTTACCAGGGATCGAACTCAGAGCCTTGCGCTTGTGAGGTAGGCGCCGGAACCACTGAGCTAACCCTCTGGCCCTGAAGCCAATTCTTGACTCACCAGAGCCCGTTTAGAATGAGGCCTACCCCCCTCCCCAACTACTGCTGTTAAGACTTGCACACCATTCATTTAGCAGAGATGCCCCAGACTAAGAGGAAACATTATACATGCAAGTACCCAATATGAGAAAAACCGGGGGCTTACAATCCAATCCTTACTTCACCTGTCAACTGATGACCATGTTTGTCTTTCATCCTCTCAGGGCTCATTTTCTTGTGTGGTGTTTCTGAGGTCAGAGTCCCAGTTGTCTCCTTTTCTTGTCTACTTGAAACATTAGGAAAAAGTTTCTTCAGCACTTTTTCAACAAACACTAAAAAGAGAACCAATTAGGAAAGGAAAAGAATGTCTTACTATATTTAAATAACACATGGCTTTCATTTAAAACAAAAAGACATTTATCACATAAAAATCAAGCAACTGGACCCCATATCGATCACTAGGTCCCGGGGAACCTCAGACAGTAATCCTTAGATGACCCCCCAGGCCCTGCCTCTCAGACCTCCTCTCAGAAGATCCCATACTGGTGCTACTTTCTTCCTCCAAGGCACAGCCTCAGAGGCTACCAGGGAAGAGCCATGTCTTCGGATGATGTGTATTATGTGCACCTGTGCTATACTAAAGGCTCTTCCTGGAGTGTCTCTCCTTTGAGTTTCTCCTATGCTTCAGCTGTGAACCACCAGGGATCCAGGTCCCTCTAGGCCAGTCAGTCTACATACAGGCCACACAACTCAAAAATCCAGGACCCACCCAAGACCAGGACAGGTCAGATGCCTGACACCCACTCACCTATCTATCTGTTCCTTTAAGCTGAAAAGGCTAAGAAATATAATTGAACAAAATGATTCTGTACAACTCACATGGTCTACTTTATGGGCCTAATGGGCGCTAATGAATATTTGCATCCTGACTTCATTGTGGCTTATAAATGGACATGTTCTCAGTCAGAACATCACACTGGAAAATGAGGAGGGAAAGCTGATTTTTATTTGGCCTTTAAACCTGGTTAAATTCAGAGGAAGAAGGGAAAGGAAGGGTTTCAGAGCAATAAAAGTTCTGTGGCAGAAATCAGAATGCCTACTACAGGGGCCACAAGACTTTCCAGCAGACGGTACAAGATGCAAATTCAACACAAATGGGAGATATACAACAATCTGCAACCTGAAATCTGAATGGAGAAAATTAAACCATATTATAAGAGAACTCGAAATAATCTTGGCACCGCACAAAAGCATTCTATGTAAAAACATGGGCCCTTCCTAATTTCATACTCTCAGAGAATGTTACAAATGACTCCTTCAACATGCATTTCCACAGTAAAGAACACAATGAGGGGCCGGAGGGTTAGCTCAGTGGTTCAGGTGCCTGCCTCGCAAGCACAAGGTCCTGAGTTCGATCCCTGATAACCACATATAATGCTGGGCGTGGAAACTCACGCCCACCAACAATCAACACCGCATACCACAATGCCGGATGTGGTGGCTCACGCCTGTAATCCCAGCACTCGGGAGGCAGGGACAGGAGGACTGCTGAGTTCACGGCGGCTTGCCTGGGCACCATAGTGAGCTCAGGGCCAGCCTGAACTACAACGCGAGACCCTGTCTCAAAAAGAAAAAAAAAGAACACAATGAGAACTTCAAGAACAAAAGGACTCTGCACAAATCTTTTCCCTGCAGCAACACTATTGAATTTTATTTCTACAGTCTTATCTGCATGGCTGCTGCTGGTAGCTGTCTGGAGCTCAGGACAGGTGGTTGTTTTCTCAGGGCAAAGTCCAGGTCAGACCTGGGTTGCTGAGGCCATGCTGAGGGCCCTTGGCTGTGTGCTCCAGTGGCAGGAGGTCTTTCAGCACGTCTGTCTATCTCTGTCTCTCTCTCTCTTACTGGCCTTTCTTCTCACTTACCCTGTAGAGTTAGAAGTCTCTGATGCTGGCCCTGCTCCTCCTGGTTCAACTCATTTCTTCACGCACTTCCAGCTGTCTCTTCATAATGAGAGTCTGGCTTGCCTACCTCTAGACTCTAATGTCTAACAACCTGCCAATACACCTCCAAATCCTTTCATCACCTAATATCAACAACCTGCCAATACACCTCCAAATCCTTTCATTTTCACAACCAAGAATCATCCTTTTTTCTACCTCAGTCTAATGCCTTCTTGGGCTAGTCTTTCCTTAGCTAAGACACTGCTGACTCCCTTGTGGGATATAAACGTCAGCTTCTACTGTCCCCCCACATCAGCTGGACCCCTCTCCAGCCCACCCACTGTGGTCTCAGTTCTTTGTATTCATCCCATTTAGATGGCCATCAGCAAGGCCCATAGTTCCTTCTTTCAATCTTCCATGTTCATACAATCTTTGATGTACAAAGAGTCCCTGTCCATCCTTTAAGAACTTAAGGTCAGCATGTGACATGCATATGGTACAACTATAAACACTGACATAGGCATAGCTCCAATTCTGAAGTTTTCCCAAACATCTGGAGAGTTCTTGATTCTATATCCATCTGGTTCTCACATCTCCCTTCCCTCAAACTGGTTTTAGTTGAACTCCTTCTACATTCCTTGCTCTTCATGACCTTAAAACCTATGAAGATCACTGTCAGTTTTTTTTGTAGATAATCCTTACTTTAGGTCTGTCTGATGTGTTATGTTTAGACTGATGTTACTCACTTTACTCATGCTGCCACAGATGGAGTGTTCTTTTTAACACATCACATAGGGTTTAGGACACTGACCTTCATCACCACCAGGGTAAGGCGGTATCTGCTGGGTTCCTTCCTATAGTTACCATTTTTCTCTCTATGAGTAAATATCTCAGGGGAGATACTGTGAGACTATCCTTTTCCCCCTCAACTTCATCCTTTTTTTTTTTTTTTTTTTTTGAGACAGGGTCTCACTTTGTAGTTCAGGCTGGCTCTAAGCTCACTATGTAGCCCAGGCAAGCCTCAAACTCAGCCATCCTCCTGTCTCTGCCTCCAGAGTGCTGGGATTACAGGCATGAGCCACCATGCCTGGCACTGTGGTATGTGATACTGATTGCTGGTGGGTGTGAGTCACCACACCTGGTATTGTTGTATATGGTTACCGGGATCAAACAAGGGAAACTGCAGTTGCTTGGCAGGCACTGGAACCACTGAGCTAAATCTCTGGCCAACTTCATCCATTATTTTAGCAATGATTGTGGGTTCTGCTGGCTATGGCATTCCAATTATGATTTTCTACCTCTGATTTCTTCTGTAATATGCCAGATTCTTCTGTAAGGAAGCTGCTCCCCTTTTAGTGGATTATATTTACTTATGGACTTATAAATATCTAATTTATTTTGAGGACTACAATTCTGTACTATCATCACATACTTTGCTATCCCAGCTCTGCCCCTGGCTCCTTCAGTACCAACCAGTACCCTCCAGCACACCTCACCCTTTCATGAACTCACAAGATTCCACAACTCATCCTGTGTTTTCCCTGTCCCGGACCTGGAGCCAGCTACTGCTCCAAGAGGCATGAAACTTAGTCAACAGGACTGGGGCACTCAGTTCCCAAATGCTACTATGGTTATCCTTCTGAGCACACACCCAAGGTAGTCCTAAAAGAGCTGGTGGCTGGCCATCTTTAAAGACAAATAAGAAATTTGAATAGCAAACAGAGGAGTACAGACATAATGAACAGCAAAAATAGGGAAGTGCCTAAAGGGATATTCACACCAGACCGGCATCCATCAAACCCAACATTCAGGATAATGAGCTGATTACTCTGAAGGGATGCAATAACTTCAGATTGCAGGAAAAGGGACAGCTCAAAGTGTTAAATAAATGTAAGTACAAGTTAAGTATAAAAGTTTCAGTCATTAAAGTTTACATCCCAAGAAGTGAAAATACTGAATAAATTTAGATGTGGTTATTCATAAGAATCTAAAAATTTGTACATTAAACCAAACAGGATGGATAACTTTTCTTTTCAAATCAGAGACAATATTTATTATCCCAAACTAAACTGGTTTAAGCATCTTGTAAACTCAAGTGGCTCTAGCGATTTTGATCCTTCACTAATATTTTCCAACCTTATAAGCCAAACACATCTTTTCCCTGGGGGCCACCTCAGGCATTCAGCCACCTCCTGGTAGCATTGATACATTCTGAGTCTGGAATGATCATTTCAGGAAATTCATCCCCCCCCTTCCTACTTGCTATCAAGATTATAAAAAAGTGACCATTTAATAAATGAATCCTCTGACAGGAGTAAAAATGAGATGAGTGTTCTGAGTATATAACCCATACATTATTTACAAAGAGCATTGGAAATATGCATAATCATAGGAATCACAAGTGGGTATATCCTTATAAAGGGGAAGCTTAACTAGTAAATCTTAATTCAATTTAATCTCCATATCCAAGCATATAAAGATAATTTTGCTGACATACATATACATGTAAATACTTTAAATTGTTATAAAGCATATATTTTTTAAGTGATTTTAAATTTTTTTTTTTTTTTTTTTTTGAGACAGGGTCTCACTTTGTAGTTCAGGCTGGCCCTGACCTCACTATGGAGCCCAGGCAAGCCGCCGCGAACTCAGCAATCCTCCTGTCTCTGCCTCCCGAGTGCTGGGATTACAGGCGTGAGCCACCACATCCGGCATTGTGGTATGCAGTGTTGATTGTTGGTGGGCATGAGTCTCCACGCCCAGCATTATATGTGGTTACCAGGGATTGAACTCAGGACCTTGCGCTTGCGAGGCATACGCCGGAACCACTGAGCTAACCCTCCGGCCCTAAATGACTTTAATTTTTAAAATCACTTTTAAAAGAGCAAAGCTTTAATGAGGGGAAGGAATAAATATGATTCAGAAAGAAAATAAGAGTATGTATAAAGGGGGTGGGGAGGTGTGGGTGGGTAGGGATATGGGTAAAAATGAGAACTAACTTGTATCATATACTGGTACAAATTCCCCAATTTTATATGTGATTGTGAGATGTATATAAATTGTACCAATAAAGAATTAATTTTAAAAAAAAGAGCAAAGCTTAAAATTTAAGTATTATGAATTACTTTTCACACTAATATTGCAGGAAGATTCATTAATCAATTTCACTGTATCCCAGCACTTCAGACTACAAGGTGGATGCGAAGACTAGGAATAGATTTTGTATAATACTGTAGCACTTGGATCTAACACCTGAGAAACTGTTCCTCAAAGCAAAATAAGCACTTGCTGCCCCACTTCACCGCTCTTCCCCTCCCCACCATAGATAAAAAACAATGTAAGGAAAGAGCTCCTGTATATTTATGAGTGCAGATGCAAAGAAAACAGAGTGTTGGTCCAGAGACACAGCATCTATAAATTGTAAGATGAAGAGGACTATTTTGCTCCTAACAGTATTCATATTAATTTCAAAATAAATAATTAGCAATTTTAGAACAAACATACATAAAGCCACTTTTAGCCCTCTTAACTCTGAACTTCCAGCTATGGATAAAGTATGTATTCTGTAACTTTTTCAGCAAACAAAATTTTACCTGTGCATTGTAAGTGGACACGGAAGCTACCATGAGGCTTGGAGGAGCCAAACAGAGTTGGCACATCTGCCAAACAAAAGATTTTAAGAGTCAAGCAATTTGCTGAATGCAAGAGTTTATTGAGTATTTATCATATTCACACCAAGATGGAGGGGCTCTCACACATGACATAAACTGGAAGTGGCACCAACAGAGTAGGATCTTACTTCCACTTGACTGACATGCTCTAAGTACACAGGAGCCCAACAGGCAGCACAGGAACTCATGGCAATCCAAAGGCCAGTACAGCCCAAGAGTCAAGAAAGGCATTCCAGATAGCCAGAGCGATGGTCACAGACAGTTGCAGAGCTTGAGTGGCAGTTCTACAAAGAGCAGTATCCGTAGTGAAGTACATAAATGTGCAGCCAGAAGACTGAGCTGAAGCAGGTGGAGGCTTCATCTTTTATGCCGTGCAGAGTTAGATACAAACCACAAGTGCTAATCTTATATGGGGTACAAATAATATGCACTAATCTTATGATGCTAAAGTTTCTTGAAGGGGTTTACAAGTAAATCTTTTTGGCATGCAAGCCATACAGTTACATTATATGGTTATCATACAGGCACACCGGTCATTTGGGTATCACAAGCTAGTTTAGACTCAGAAAGTAAGCTTAGAAGCAAACAAAAGCATAAGACAGCTTCTGTCCTACTCATATCACTTGGCCACCACTCACTTTGTGATTAATAACAATAGCAGCACACACATGAAGACTTTTTTTCAGGATACTTGGACACAGTATATAAGTCCATAACATATTTTTAAAAAGTATTTATGATTTTTGATCTGCTGAAATGCTTTTGACCCAGTGTGTCTGTATATCTATGTGTTCATACACTACAAATGTAGACCTTAAAAATAGGTTAAAGGGTTGTCTTCTTTCTAATTTCCAATGTGCTAAAAAAAATAAAACAAAACCTCACACAAACGGACCTGGGTGATCTGGGCCTGGGAGACAAACTCCTGTAACAGCCCCCCAAAGGCTCAAGAACTCTGAACTATGTGGACCAAATAAAAAGTGCTTAATGGCATAAGAGGGACTCTAATCAGAAACCTGAGGCCACCCTGCCTTCTCGTTTTTCTCACAGCTCATCAATGTACTCCTCCACCAGCAGCTGGAGCAAGTTTTAACTTGAAACTCTAGTGTCTGTCAAAAACTAATCACCAGAAAATGAAAAAAAAAAAAAAGGGATAAGTGTTTGATGTCAAACCAAAAAAAAAGGCCTGCAGGGAAACAAATACAATTACCAAGAAGAATTGAGAATTCCGGCAACAAGAATTGAGAAATGATGGACATAACAAAAGGTCAACATGAAGAAAAACATCTCACCTAATTAATATGTTCCAATAACAAAGAGGAGAAATTAAATCTCTTTTCAATAGGGGAAGTTGGTTATTTTGATACAATTTTCAGAAGGATTGCTATAAAAATAAAATCTTTCAGTAAAGTGTGTTTTGGAAATTAGATACCTAGGAAAATCTGTAAGTATATGTACTTCAGAAAGAAATGCTTGCTGATTGTAAACCTTAATTCTGAACTTTTCTTATGCAGTTACTTGATTTAAAATGTTAACAGTTGGCCATAAAAAAAAGATTTTGTGGTATTCTTAACAAAGATATTAATGGTAGCACTTCAAGGAATTAACTTCTTTCATCTTGCTGTGGTATTCTCAAGTGTGTGACAAGTTCCTCAAAGAGAAAGGCAAATAAATGTAAGCAAGAGGTGAAATGTTGCTACTGGTATGCTTCTATTCCCAGTGGTTTCTTTCTTTCTCGTGCTGTGTCTATGGGGCGATATCATTTCCTTGTAGTTGACACATAAGTTTCCCATGTTTATAGGGTATAACAATTTAATACATATACAAATATATAAAGATCAAATTAGGATGACATCTCCATCTCTTTGTCATTTCTTTGTGTTTCGAGTCTTCATGCTTCTTCTCCTAATACTTTATAAAATATATAAATGGTTATTATAAACTAGTCACCTCTTTGTACTGTAGAATATCAGGATGTATTACTCAGACCCAACTACAGTTTTGTAGCTATTAGCCAATTTCCTCTATTCTTCTTCACTCACCCATCTCTAACTTCAAATGACCACTGTTTTGGTCTTTTTAGGATCATATGGCTTAGCTTCCACAAATTAATTGAAACACGCAATATTGTCTTTTTGCGCTGGGCTTATAGTGTTTTCTACTTCCATACAAGTAGCCACAAAAGGCAAGATTTCACTGATGAAAAGAAAAGGGGTAAATACCATACATGAAATGCTCTTATGAAAAAAATAGGAACTTTTTCTTCTATAATACTCCTTTCTGAAAAAGTAAAATAAAGACTATATGATAGAAAATAAAGCATCTCCTGATCTTTGAGACCTCCCCAAATACTACTCTACTAATGTCATGAATTAAGTTTAGTTTAGTTTGAGACAGGGTCTCACTTTATAGTTCAGGCTGGCCCTGAGCTTACTACGTAGTCCAGGCAAGCCTCAAACTCATTAATCCTCCTGCCTCTGCCTCCTGAGTGCTGGGATTACAGGTGTGAGCCATCATACTCTGCTCATGAATATTTTTCTTTAAAAAGCTGTTTTTGACTGCAAAAGTATTGCATTTCTCATTAGCTTTATATATGATACTTCTACTTGAAATTATAATAAATCTATATATTTCATTTTACTGCATACATGTCTTTTTTGCTCATGGAAGATATAAGAAACGATGTTCTATTATTTGTTTCTAATGAAAAATTTCAGAACTTCTGTCTCTAGTGTCTCTTGGAAAAATATGACTTTAGAGAAAAAAGTATGAGTACAGTTAATATGGGATACAAGCAATGAAATCAATTCAAAAAGAACTATTTTTTAAAATGATTGTTCATGAAAACCTGTAAAACTAATAGGACTACATGCTTATAGAAATTACAGTAAGAGACCTCAGATCAGCAAGTAATTTTTAAAATGCAACTCTTAGTATTTCATGCTGAAAACAAAACATACAAAATAAATAGGTTTATGACGTATCTTTTTTAGAGTTTTCACTTAATAGAGTTCTCCTTTTAGCAGGCATTTTAAATTTAAATTTTTCTAAGGTTATTCTGTTTCTTGAAAATCTGATATTTTAAATTTTCTTTTCAGAAAAACCTGTACAACTGTTGGCTGAATATATATGCCAACTTATACATAGATTTCCTTAAAAGAATATTCCCCAGATGAGTTTTGTTTTTCTTGCAGTATGAGACTGAACCTAGGGTCTCTGCACTAAGGTACATCTCCAACTCCTTTTCTCTTATGAAGTTGTCTAGACTTGAACTTGAGATCTTTCTGCCTTAGCCTCCCACAGTGCTGGAATCACAGGCCTGCAACACCACACCCAATTTGCATTTATTTTTTTAACTTTATTTATTCCTACAATAAGGGATGGTATTTAACCTCTGACTGACCTCTATGAACAAAGGAATGATAATAGTAATACATCACTTCACAAAACAGAAAAGTTTAGTATAGTATGCTAATTCAATTATAGATTTTTTTTTTTAATTTTTGAGATAGGGTCTCGCTTTGTAGTTCAGGCTGGCCCTGAGCTCACTATAGAGCCCAGGCAAGCCACCGCGAACTCAGCAATCCTCCTGTCTCTGCCTCCCGAGTGCTGGGATTACAGGCGTGAGCCACCACGTCCAGCATTGTGGTATGCTGGTGTTGATTGTTGGCGGGCGTGTCTCCACGCCCAGCATTGTATATGGTTACCGGGGATCAAACTCAGGACCTTGCGCTTGCGAGGCAGGTGCCGGAACCACTGAGCTAACCCTCCGGCCCTCAATTATAGATTCTTAAGTTTCACAATAGAATTATAAGTGGGAAAATAATTAGCTAAGATTTACAACAGGAGTTGGCAAGCTTTCTGAAATAATTGAAAGAAAAACAGTACTTCAAATAAGATTCAATTGTAAGGGCCAGAGATTTAGCTCAGTGGTTCCGACACCTGCCTAGCAAGTGCAAGGTCCCTGGTTGGATTC